>LFJQ01000400.1:0-30100 GCA_001182835.1 Oropetium thomaeum
ATATGGATGGAAAGCTAAGAAGACAAACTTTCCAATGGCACCGGTTTCATGCCCAAATTCCATCTGAGTCAACGGGAATCTTTGAAACAAGTGGACGTACAGAATCTGCCAGGACGCTGCGCCGCCGCTTTTGGGCCGTTGGCCCATGTATCGTGTTGGAGCCCATAGGGGCGTGACCAGGGGGTAGGCCACAACCTAAACCCTATATATTCAGTAGCCGCCGCCACATTAGGGTTGGGTTTTGTTTAATTGATAGCTTTAGCTACAGCCGTCATACGACGTGTATTCAGAACCCCACCTTCGAGTAATAGATTAGATTGCTCGCCTCTTTTTCTTGCTCGTTCTTCGATTGCGTGCAGGAAACGATCTTCGTGATCAGGCTGATCTTGCACCCGCGAGGTCGGTAACCATCGGAAGTTGGTTCAGCGATTGCATTGGCGCTTCGGGCTTGCTCGTCGTAGTCGGATCGTGAGGGTTAGCTTCCACAGATCGAAATTATCTCCACTCACCGAAAGTCGGGCACTCTAGTTCTATCAAGTGGTATCAGATTCCGTGTTTTTCGGTGAGTTTATCGTGTGTTTTTTCGTTCATCCTAGTCCACAAACAACCAAAAATTTTCAGGTTAGATTTTTATCCCAGCACCCCTTGCGCCTCGCACTTTCGATCAGTAATTTGCATTGTTGAATTTGTGTGCTTGTGCGTTCGTTGTTGCTGGTTACTTGTGTTTTGATTTTTCTCATCTGTTATAGCCACCACAAACCTACATCCCCACCAACCCCCTGTCGTGTACTACGCAATCTGCTGCCCGCGCGCGAGAATCCAGCTCGTTCCCGTGCGGTGCGCGTGAGTCCAGATTGTTTCCATCTGCTGTGTGCTGCCGCGCGCGTAAGAGTCCAGGTCGTGTCCGCCGCGGTGTGTTTGCTGTGCGCGCCTCCTACCAGGTCACGCCGCGCTCCGCAAGAGTCCCAGGCGATCACGCCTGCCTTGGTCACGCCTCGGCTGCATCTCTGCCGGCCGCGCCGTGCACAGAATCCTGCTCGGACGCGCCGTGTACGCCGCTGAGTTCAGGTCGGTTTTCGGCCCTGCTGTGTCCGTTCGGTCCGGACTCCTGCCGTGTTTTCTTTCCGGTCAAAAAAAAAGAAAAACAAAATATAAAGGCCACGTGTGCAATCAAAAAAAAAAAACAGAAAGAGTGTGTGAAAAAAAAAAGAAGAAAAAGAAAAGAAAAAAAAAAAGAAGAAAAAAAAAAAAAAAACCAGAACAACAAGGCACAGTTTGTCTTCTCTTGATCGGTTTTGTTTGGCCGATCGTAACCGAACCAGACTATCCCTAGTCGTGCGGCCACCAGCGGTTCCTCACCTTTGCCTCCTTCTCGCACTTGTTTCCAGCAGCATCCATACGTGTTTAGCACTATTATTCAACATTGCATTATTGTTTGATTGTGCTAACCCTTGAATTGAGTGCAGCCTCCCCAGAACTCCACATAGTTCTACGACGAGCATACTTCGTTTCCCCAGGCAATCGCTCCTCCAATCTTTCGTCGGTACTACCTGTTGGTTGCAGCTCACCCCTGTGCGCTTGGTAAGAACGGATAAGAATTTGATAACAGCATGGTAGTGAGTGCCCTGTGAGCCGTTACACCCTTGTCCCATTGTTGTCGTCGATTTTGTTTTGTGTTTGCGCTAACCATGGCAGGAGACGTCGACGGCACGATGCATGAGCTGCAGGACATACGGACTCAAGTTGATGGACTTGCCGCGAACATGAAGACGATGCATGAACGGTTTGATTCTCTTGACACCATGAAGACCGTGCGGTTCGATCAGCTCGACCGCGCTCAGACGGCCGCTAAGACCACACTCGACACCATCGTGGCACGGCTTGATGCATTGACCACTACGATCACAGAGTTGCAGGAGGATGGAGATCGCCGCGGTCATGGCCCACGTGTGGTACGACACTCAGCTAATGATTCATTTGCTAAGATTAAATTTAAAATTCCATCTTTTAATGGCAAATATGATCCTGCTGCATATCTTGATTGGGAATTAGAGGTCGAACAGAATTTTTCATGCCATGATATTCCTACTAGTTCTCAAGTTAAAGCTGCTATTAGTGAATTTACTGATTTTGCCTTTAACGTGGTGGCGTGATTATAATAAAAAACATCCCCACTGCTATCCCCACCACCTGGACACAATTAAAAGCTGCCATGAGACATCGTTTTGTACCTTCATATTATGGCCGCGATTTGCTTAATCAAATGCAGCGTTTCCAGCAAGGGCAACAAACTGTTGAGGAATATTACCAGGCTCTACAAAAGGTATGATTCGTTGTGGTGTGATTGAGACTGACGACGCTGCAATCGCACGATTTCGTGGTGGTTTGAACCGTGAAATTCAGGACATACTTGAATATAAAGATTATGCTGATATGACCACATTGTTTGAATATGCTTGCAAAGCTGAACGTGAAGTGCAGGGACGCTGCTCGAAAACATATACTAACTCTTTTGCAGGACGAAACCCGTCATCCAGCGCTGCTCCTACTCTCCCCGCGCCATCCACGACTAGCACTACACCGCGCGAGAGGACGACTAAACCTGCAGCACCCTCGACCACAGGTGGTGCTCCTTCCACAACTTCATGTGCAAATTCAGAACCATCACTTGACAATGCACCTACTCTTTGTGATATTGAGAGCAAAGGTACTGCTCAAGGTGCTCCACGCACGGCTGGTGAGCCTTCGTCTGATATGCTGAATTTTTCCACAACTCATGATATCATAGAGCAATTGTTAGTGGAACCTATTCTTGATTTATCTTTGTCACAAGTTGATTTGCTTGATGTTCCTTGTGATAAAAATGATTTGTGTGACAATGCTTCCGTTGTACATGCTTTAAAACCACACACGTGTGCTGACATTAGACGTGCCATTCATATTTTGAACACGATCGATGAGCTTAAAATGTTGTCTTCTTTACATACTTTGGGTTACATTGAATTTGATGTTTTGTGTAATCTAGATTGTTTTGAAGAGAGAGTTTCTAAATATGCTGATTTGCCATGGTTTTCTAAACACACTTATCATGCTATTGGCAAATATAACAACGAAGGAGAATATATGATACATAGAGTGTACATTTGTGAAAATCGGAATTATCCTTTGATTGTGCGCACTTTTGATCCACTAGAGGGCAGCCATACTACAAATATTAATTCACCTTCCTCTAGCTCTGTTTTGGTGAAACAAGTTTGCTCCCAAGAAGGGGAGCATTGCTGGTCGCTATCAATCCCTGCTTTGTCTTTTGTTAGTACTAATCTTTTGCAGGATAGTGTTGCCACACATTGTGTGTCGTCCGATCAAGAAGCCTCCATACTTGCTAAATCTTCTACGCGAGATGACACATTCACCAATTGGAAACATGGTGACATCCCTCCTCACAATAATTTTGATTTCTTTTGCTTTCGAAACCCCGCTCTCCCTTGTGTTGTGCAGGATCGGTTTCAAGTACAATCGACGCCGAGGACGGCTTTTCTTCAAGAAGGGGAGGATGATGAGAACATGACACACATGCATACGACCATGATTGGGTCATGCATTAGTGAAAGAGGAGTCCAACAAGGTTGTCCAAGTCATGAAGGAGGCCCAAGGCTAATCCAATTCGAGTCACCAAGGTGGAGGCCCAAAACAACACAAGTTCGAGCCCATCTCGGAATTCAGGAGCAGCTTACGATGTTTTGGTCGCCCTGGCCACATACGGAGTCCGTTTTGGACATTCTACATATGGATGGAAAGCTAAGAAGACAAACTTTCCAATGGCACCGGTTTCATGCCCAAATTCCATCTGAGTCAACGGGAATCTTTGAAACAAGTGGACGTACAGAATCTGCCAGGACGCTGCGCCGCCGCCTTTTGGGCCGTTGGCCCATGTATCGTGTTGGAGCCCATAGGGGCGTGACCAGGGGGGTAGGCCACAACCTAAACCCTATATATTCAGTAGCCGCCGCCACATTAGGGTTGGGTTTTGTTTAATTGATAGCTTTAGCTACAGCCGTCATACGACGTGTATTCAGAACCCCACCTTCGAGTAATAGATTAGATTGCTCGCCTCTTTTCTTGCTCGTTCTTCGATTGCGTGCAGGAAACGATCTTCGTGATCAGGCTGATCTTGCACCCGCGAGGTCGGTAACCATCGGAAGTTGGTTCAGCGATTGCATTGGCGCTTCGGGCTTGCTCGTCGTAGTCGGATCGTGAGGGTTAGCTTCCACAGATCGAAATTATCTCCACTCACCGAAAGATCGGGCACTCCAGTTCTATCAGAGTGTATTGGACGCGTTTGTTGGTGTGCTTCCCCGGAATGGTTCCGATGTGTCCGCTAGCGCGTTTCATGCAAATCGGTTGCTGTTTTCGCACCACTTATACTTCTGTAACGAAACTCTCCGAAACACCCCAAACAAGTTTATTTCGTCCAACGCAGTGTATTGGATGCGTTTGTCGGTGTGCTTCAACACAATGGTTCCGATGTGTCCGTTGGCGCGTTTCACGCAAATCGAGTGCCCTTTTCGCACCACTTATACTTCCGTAATGACACTCTCCGAAACACCTCAAACATGTTTGTTTGGCCCAACGAAGTGTATTGGACGCGTTTGTTGGTGTGCTTCAACGCAATGGTTCCGATGTGTTCGTTGGCGCGTTCACGCAAATCGGGTGCCGTTTTCGCACCACTTAAAACTTCCGTAATGACACTCTCCGAAACACCCCAAAAATGTTAATTTGGTCCAACAGAGTGTATTGGACGCGTTTGTTGGTGTGCTTCAACGCAATGGTTCCGATGTCTCCGTTGGCGCGTTTCACGCAAATCGGGTGCCGTTTTCGCACCACTTATACTTCCGTAATGAAACTCTCCGAAACCCCCCAAACATGTGTTTGGTCCAATGGAGTGTATTGGACGCGTTTGTTGGTGTGCTTCAACGCAATGGTTCCGATGCGTCCGTTGGCGCGTTTCACGCAAATCGGGTGCCGTTTTCGCACCACTTATACTTCCGTAATAAAACTCTCCGAAACACCCCGAACATGTTTGATTGGCCCAACGAAGTGTATTGGACGCGTTGGTTGGTGTGCTTCCTCGAATCTTTCCGATGTGTCCGTTGGCGCGTTTCACGCAAATCGGGTGTCCTTTTCGCAACACTTTTAGTTCCGTAATGAAACTCTCCGAAGCACCCCAAACATGTTTGTTTGGTTCAATGAAGTGTATTGGACGCGTTTGTTGGTGTGCTTCAACGCAATGGTTCCGATGTGTCCGTTGGCGCGTTTCACGCAAATCGGGTGCCGTTTTCGCACCACTTATACTTCCGTAATGAAACTCTCCGAAACACCCCGAACATGTTTGATTGGCCCAACGAAATGTATTGGACGCGTTTGTTGGTGTGCAACCTCGAATGGTTCCGGTGTGTCCGTTGGCGCGTTTCACGCAAATCGGTTGCCGTTTTCGCATCATTTTTACTTCCGTAATGAAACTCTCCGAAGCACCCCAAACATGTTTGTTTGGTCCAATGAAGTGTATTGGACGCGTTTGTTGGTGTGCTTCAACGCAATGGTTCCGATGTATCTGTTGGCGCGTTTCACGCAAATCGAGTGCCCTTTTCGGCACCACTTATACTTCCGTAATGCACTCTCCGAAACACCCCAAACATGTTTGTTTGGTCCAACAGAGTGTGTTGGACGCGTTTGTTGGTGTGCTTCAACGCAATGGTTCCGATGTGTCCGTTGGCGCGTTTCACGCAAATCGGGTGCCCTTTTTCGCACCACTTATACTTCCGTAATGACACTCTCCGAAACACCCCAAACATGTTTGTTTGGTGCAACAGAGTGTATTGGACGCGTTTGTTGGTGTCCTTCAACGCAATGGTTCCGATGTGTCCGTTGGCGCGTTTCACGCAAATCGGGTGCCGTTTTCGCACCACGTTTACATCCGTAATGAAACTCTCCGAAACACCCCCAACATGTTTGTTTGGCCCAACGGAGTATATTGGACGCGTTTGTTGGTGTGCTTCCCCGGAATGGTTCCGATGTGTCCGTTAGCGCGTTTCATGTAAATCGGTTGCTGTTTTCGCACCACTTTTACTTCCGTAATGAAACTCTCCGAAACACCCCAAACATGTTAGTTTCGTCCAACGGAGGGTATTGGACGCGTTCGTTGGTGTGCTACAACGCAATGGTTCCGATGTGTCCGTTGGCGCGTTTCACGCAAATCGGGTGCCGTTTTCGCACCACTTAAACTTCCGTAATGACACTCTCCGAAACACCCGAACATGTTTGTTTGGTCCAATGGAGTGTATTGGACGCGTTTGTTGGTGTGCTTCAACGCAATGGTTCCGATGTGTCCGTTGGCGCGTTTCACGCAAATCGGGTGCCGTTTTCGCACCACTTATACTTCCGTAATAAAACTCTCCGAAACACCCCGAACATGTTTGATTGGCCCAACGAAATGTATTGGACGCATTTGTTGGTGTGCAACCTCGAATGGTTCCGGTGTGTCCGTTGGCGCGTTTCACGCAAATCGGTTGCCGTTTTCGCACCATTTTTACTTCCGTAATGAAACTCTCCGAAACACCCCAAACATGTTTGTTTGGCCCAACGGAGTGTATTGGACGCGTTTGTTGGTGTGCTTCCCCGGAATGGTTCCGATGTGTCCGCTAGCGCATTTCATGCAAATCGGTTGCTGTTTTCGCACCACTTATAGTTCCGTAACGAAACTCTCCGAAACACCCCAGACATGTTTGTTTCGTCCAACGCAGTGTATTGGATGCGTTTGTTGGTGTGCTTCAACGCAATGGTTCCGATGTGTCCGTTGGCGCGTTTCACGCAAATCGAGTGCCCTTTTCGCACCACTTATACTTCCGTAATGACACTCTCCGAAACACCCAAACATGTTTGTTTGGTCCAACAGAGTGTGTTGGACGCGTTTGTTGGTGTGCTTCAACGAAATGGTTCCGATGTGTCGTTGGCGCGTTTCACGCAAATCGGGTGCCGTTTTCGCACCACTTATACTTCCGTAATGAAACTCTCCGAAACACCCCGAACATGTTTGATTGGCCCAACGAAGTGTATTCGACGCGTTGGTTGGTGTGCTTCCTCGAATGGTTCCGATGTGTCCGTTGGCGCGTTTCACGCAAATCGGGTGTTGTTTTCGCACCACTTTTACTTCCGTAATGAAACTCTCCGAAGCACCCCAAACATGTTGGTTTGGTCCAATGAAGTGTATTGGACGCGTTTGTTGGTGTGCTTCAACGCAATGGTTCCGATGTGTCCGTTGGCGCGTTCACGCAAATCGAGTGCCCTTTTCGCACCACTTATACTTCCGTAATGACACTCTCCGAAACACCCCAAACATGTTTGTTTGGTCCAACAGAGTGTGTTGGACGCGTTTGTTGGTGTGCTTCAACGCAATGGTTCCGATGTGTCCGTTGGCGCGTTTCACGCATATCGGGTGCCCTTTTCACACCACTTATACTTCCGTAATGACACTCTCCGAAACACCCCAAACATGTTTGTTTGGTGCAACAGAGTGTATTGGACGCGTTTGTTGGTGTCCTTCAACGCAATGGTTCCGATGTGTCCGTTGGCGCGTTTCACGCAAATCGGGTGCCGTTTTCGCACCACGTTTACATCCGTAATGAAACTCTCCGAAACACCCCCAACATGTTTGTTTGGCCCAACGGAGTATATTGGACGCGTTTGTTGGTGTGCTTCCCCGGAATGGTTCCGATGTGTCTGTTAGCGCGTTTCATGTAAATCGGTTGCTGTTTTCGCACCACTTTTACTTCCGTAATGAAACTCTCCGAAACACCCCAAACATGTTTGTTTCGTCCAACGGAGGGTATTGGACGCGTTCGTTGGTGTGCTACAACGCAATGGTTCCGATGTGTCCGTTGGCGCGTTTCACGCAAATTGGGTGCCGTTTTCGCACCACTTAAACTTCCGTAATGACACTCTCCGAAACACCCCGAACATGTTTGTTTGGTCCAATGGAGTGTATTGGACGCGTTTGTTGGTGTGCTTCAACGCAATGGTTCCGATGTGTCCGTTGGCGCATTTCACGCAAATCGGGTGCCGTTTTCGCACCACTTATACTTCCGTAATAAAACTCTCCGAAACACCCCGAACATGTTTGATTGGCCCAACGAAATGTATTGGACGCGTTTGTTGGTGTGCAACCTCGAATGGTTCCGGTGTGTCCGTTGGCGCGTTTCACGCAAATCGGTTGCCGTTTTCGCACCATCTTTACTTCCGTAATGAAACTCTCCGAAACACCCCAAACATGTTTGTTTGGCCCAACGGAGTGTATTGGACGCGTTTGTTGGTGTGCTTCCCCGGAATGGTTCCGATGTGTCCGCTAGCGCGTTTCATGCAAATCGGTTGCTGTTTTCGCACCACTTATAGTTCCGTAACGAAACTCTCCGAAACACCCCAAACATGTTTGTTTCGTCCAACGCAGTGTATTGGATGCGTTTGTTGGTGTGCTTCAACGCAATGGTTCCGATGTGTCCGTTGGCGCGTTTCACGCAAATCGAGTGCCCTTTTCGCACCACTTATACTTCCGTAATGACACTCTCCGAAACACCCCAAACATGTTTGTTTGGTCCAACAGAGTGTGTTGGACGCGTTTGTTGGTGTGCTTCAACGAAATGGTTCCGATGTGTCGTTGGCGCGTTTCACGCAAATCGGGTGCCGTTTTCGCACCACTTATACTTCCGTAATGAAACTCTCCGAAACACCCCGAACATGTTTGATTGGCCCAACGAAGTGTATTCGACGCGTTGGTTGGTGTGCTTCTGATGAGAACATGACACACATGCATACGACCATGATTGGGTCATGCATTAGTGAAAGAGGAGTCCAACAAGGTTGTCCAAGTCATGAAGGAGGCCCAAGGCTAATCCAATTCGAGTCACCAAGGTGGAGGCCCAAAACAACACAAGTTCGAGCCCATCTCGGAATTCAGGAGCAGCTTAGGATGTTTTGGTCGCCCTGGCCACATACGGAGTCCGTTTTGGACATTCTACATATGGATGGAAAGCTAAGAAGACAAACTTTCCAATGGCACCGGTTTCATGCCCAAATTCCATCTGAGTCAACGGGAATCTTTGAAACAAGTGGACGTACAGAATCTGCCAGGACGCTGCGCCGCCGCCTTTTGGGCCGTTGGCCCATGTATCGTGTTGGAGCCCATAGGGGCGTGACCAGGGGGGTAGGCCACAACCTAAACCCTATATATTCAGTAGCCGCCGCCACATTAGGGTTGGGTTTTGTTTAATTGATAGCTTTAGCTACAGCGGTCATACGACGTGTATTCAGAACCCCACCTTCGAGTAATAGATTAGATTGCTCGCCTCTTATTCTTGCTCGTTCTTCGATTGCGTGCAGGGATTGATCTTCGTGATCAGGCTGATCTTGCAATCCAGCAAGGTTAGTAACCATCGGGAGTTGGTTCAGCGATTGCATTGGCGCCTCGGGCTTGCTCGTCGTAGTCGGATCGTGAGGGTTAGCTTCCACAGATCGAAATTATCTCCACTCACCGAAAGATCGGGCACTCCAGTTCTATCAAGTGGTATCAGATTCCAGTGTTTCTCGGTGAGTTTATCGTGTGTTTTTCGTTCATCCTAGTCCACAAACAACCAAAATTTTCAGGTTAGATCTTTTATCCCAGCACCCCTTGCGCCTCGCACTTTCGATCAGTAATTTGCATTGTTGAATTTGTGTGCTTGTGCGTTCGTTGTTGCTGGTTACTTGTGTTTTGATTTTTCTCATCTGTTATAGCCACCACAAACCCTACATCCCCACCAACCCCCCTGTCGTGTACTACGCAATCTGCTGCCGCGCGCGAGAATCCAGCTCGTTCCCGTGCGGTGCGCGTGAGTCCAGATTGTTTCCATCTGCTGTGTGCTGCCGCGCGCGTAAGAGTCCAGGTCGTGTCCGCCGCGGTGTGTTTGCTGTGCGCGCCTCCTACCAGGTCACGCCGCGCTCCGCAAGAGTCCCAGGCGATCACGCCTGCCTTGGTCACGCCTCGGCTGCATCTCTGCCGGCCGCGCCGTGCACAGAATCCTGCTCGGACGCGCCGTGTACGCCGCTGAGTTCAGGTCGGTTTCGGCCCTGCTGTGTCCGTTCGGTCCGGACTCCTGCCGTGTTTTCTTTCCGGTCAAAAAAAAAAGGAAAAACAAAATATAAAAGGCCACGTGTGCAATCAAAAAAAAAAACAGAAAGAGTGTGTGAAAAAAAAAAAGAAGAAAAAGAAAAGAAAAAAAAAGAAAGAAAAAAAAAAAAAAACCAGAACAACAAGGCACAGTTGTCTTCTCTTGATCGGTTTTGTTTGGCCGATCGTAACCGAACCAGACTATCCCTAGTCGTGCGGCCACCAGCGGTTCCTCACCTTTGCCTCCTTCTCGCACTTGTTTCCAGCAGCATCCATACGTGTTTAGCACTATTATTCAACATTGCATTATTGTTTGATTGTGCTAACCCTTGAATTGAGTGCAGCCTCCCCAGAACTCCACATAGTTCTACGACGAGCATACTTCGTTTCCCCAGGCAATCGCTCCTCCAATCTTTCGTCGGTACTACCTGTTGGTTGCAGCTCACCCCTGTGCGCTTGGTAAGAACGGATAAGAATTTGATAACAGCATGGTAGTGAGTGCCCTGTGAGCCGTTACACCCTTGTCCCATTGTTGTCGTCGATTTTGTTTTGTGTTTGCGCTAACCATGGCAGGAGACGTCGACGGCACGATGGATGAGCTGCAGGACATACGGACTCAAGTTGATGGACTTGCCGCGAACATGAAGACGATGCATGAACGGTTTGATTCTCTTGACACCATGAAGACCGTGCGGTTCGATCAGCTCGACCGCGCTCAGACGGCCGCTAAGACCACACTCGACACCATCGTGGCACGGCTTGATGCATTGACCACTACGATCACAGAGTTGCAGGAGGATGGAGATCGCCGCGGTCATGGCCCACGTGTGGTACGACACTCAGCTAATGATTCATTTGCTAAGATTAAATTTAAAATTCCATCTTTTAATGGCAAATATGATCCTGCTGCATATCTTGATTGGGAATTAGAGGTCGAACAGAATTTTTCATGCCATGATATTCCTACTAGTTCTCAAGTTAAAGCTGCTATTAGTGAATTTACTGATTTTGCTTTAACGTGGTGGCGTGATTATAATAAAAAACATCCCACTGCTATCCCCACCACCTGGACACAATTAAAAGCTGCCATGAGACATCGTTTTGTACCTTCATATTATGGCCGCGATTTGCTTAATCAAATGCAGCGTTTCCAGCAAGGGCAACAAACTGTTGAGGAATATTACCAGGCTCTACAAAAAGGTATGATTCGTTGTGGTGTGATTGAGACTGACGACGCTGCAATCGCACGATTTCGTGGTGGTTTGAACCGTGAAATTCAGGACATACTTGAATATAAAGATTATGCTGATATGACCACATTGTTTGAATATGCTTGCAAAGCTGAACGTGAAGTGCAGGGACGCTGCTCGAAAACATATACTAACTCTTTTGCAGGACGAAACCCGTCATCCAGCGCTGCTCCTACTCTCCCCGCGCCATCCACGACTAGCACTACACCGCGCGAGAGGACGACTAAACCTGCAGCACCCTCGACCACAGGTGGTGCTCCTTCCACAACTTCATGTGCAAATTCAGAACCATCACTTGACAATGCACCTACTCTTTGTGATATTGAGAGCAAAGGTACTGCTCAAGGTGCTCCACGCACGGCTGGTGAGCCTACGTCTGATATGCTGAATTTTTCCACAACTCATGATATCATAGAGCAATTGTTAGTGGAACCTATTCTTGATTTATCTTTGTCACAAGTTGATTTGCTTGATGTTCCTTGTGATAAAAATGATTTGTGTGACAATGCTTCCGTTGTACATGCTTTAAAACCACACACGTGTGCTGACATTAGACGTGCCATTCATATTTTGAACACGATCGATGAGCTTAAAATGTTGTCTTCTTTACATACTTTGGGTTACATTGAATTTGATGTTTTGTGTAATCTAGATTGTTTTGCAGAGAGAGTTTCTAAATATGCTGATTTGCCATGGTTTTCTAAACACACTTATCATGCTATTGGCAAATATAACAACGAAGGAGAATATATGATACATAGAGTGTACATTTGTGAAAATCGGAATTATCCTTTGATTGTGCGCACTTTTGATCCACTAGAGGGCAGCCATACTACAAATATTAATTCACCTTCCTCTAGCTCTGTTTTGGTGAAACAAGTTTGCTCCCAAGAAGGGGAGCATTGCTGGTCGCTATCAATCCCTGCTTTGTCTTTTGTTAGTACTAATCTTTTGCAGGATAGTGTTGCCACACATTGTGTGTCGTCCGATCAAGAAGCCTCCATACTTGCTAAATCTTCTACGCGAGATGACACATTCACCAATTGGAAACATGGTGACATCCCTCCTCACAATAATTTTGATTTCTTTTGCTTTCGAAACCCCGCTCTCCCTTGTGTTGTGCAGGATCTGTTTCAAGTACAATCGACGCCGAGGACGGCTTTTCTTCAAGAAGGGGAGGATGATGAGAACATGACACACATGCATACGACCATGATTGGGTCATGCATTAGTGAAAGAGGAGTCCAACAAGGTTGTCCAAGTCATGAAGGAGGCCCAAGGCTAATCCAATTCGAGTCACCAAGGTGGAGGCCCAAAACAACACAAGTTCGAGCCCATCTCGGAATTCAGGAGCAGCTTAGGATGTTTTGGTCGCCCTGGCCACATACGGAGTCCGTTTTGGACATTCTACATATGGATGGAAAGCTAAGAAGACAAACTTTCCAATGGCACCGGTTTCATGCCCAAATTCCATCTGAGTCAACGGGAATCTTTGAAACAAGTGGACGTACAGAATCTGCCAGGACGCTGCGCCGCCGCCTTTTGGGCCGTTGGCCCATGTATCGTGTTGGAGCCCATAGGGGCGTGACCAGGGGGGTAGGCCACAACCTAAACCCTATATATTCAGTAGCCGCCGCCACATTAGGGTTGGGTTTTGTTTAATTGATAGCTTTAGCTACAGCCGTCATACGACGTGTATTCAGAACCCCACCTTCGAGTAATAGATTAGATTGCTCGCCTCTTATTCTTGCTCGTTCTTCGATTGCGTGCAGGGATTGATCTTCGTGATCAGGCTGATCTTGCAATCCAGCAAGGTTAGTAACCATCGGGAGTTGGTTCAGCGATTGCATTGGCGCCTCGGGCTTGCTCGTCGTAGTCGGATCGTGAGGGTTAGCTTCCACAGATCGAAATTATCTCCACTCACCGAAAGATCGGGCACTCCAGTTCTATCAGCTTCCTCGAATGGTTCCGATGTGTCCGTTGGCGCGTTTCACGCAAATCGGGTGTTGTTTTCGCACCACTTTTACTTCCGTAATGAAACTCTCCGAAGCACCCCAAACATGTTGGTTTGGTCCAATGAAGTGTATTGGACGCGTTTGTTGGTGTGCTTCAACGCAATGGTTCCGATGTGTCCGTTGGCGCGTTTCACGCAAATCGAGTGCCCTTTTCGCACCACTTATACTTCCGTAATGACACTCTCCGAAACACCCCAAACATGTTTGTTTGGTCCAACAGAGTGTGTTGGACGCGTTTGTTGGTGTGCTTCAACGCAATGGTTCCGATGTGTCCGTTGGCGCGTTTCACGCATATCGGGTGCCCTTTTCACACCACTTATACTTCCGTAATGATACTCTCCGAAACACCCCAAACATGTTTGTTTGGTGCAACAGAGTGTATTGGACGCGTTTGTTGGTGTCCTTCAACGCAATGGTTCCGATGTGTCCGTTGGCGCGTTTCACGCAAATCGGGTGCCGTTTTCGCACCACGTTTACATCCGTAATGAAACTCTCCGAAACACCCCCAACATGTTTGTTTGGTCCAATGAAGTGTATTGGACGCGTTTGTTGGTGTGCTTCAACGCAATGGTTCCAATGTGTCCGTTGGCGCGTTTCACGCAAATCGAGTGCCCTTTTCGCACCACTTATACTTCCGTAATGACACTCTCTGAAACACCCCAAACATGTTTGTTTGGTCCAACAGAGTGTGTTGGACGAGTTTGTTGGTGTGCTTCAACGCAATGGTTCCGATGTGTCCGTTGGCGCGTTTCACGCAAATCGGGTGTCCTTTTCGCACCACTTATACTTCCGTAATGACACTCTCCGAAACACCCCAAACATGTTTGTTTGGTGCAACAGAGTGTATTGGACGCGTTTGTTGGTGTCCTTCAACGCAATGGTTCCGATGTGTCCGTTGGCGCGTTTCACGCAAATCGGGTGCCGTTTTCGCACCATGTTTACATCCGTAATGAAACTCTCCGAAACACCCCCAACATGTTTGTTTGGCCCAACGGAGTATATTGGACGCGTTTGTTGGTGTGCTTCCCCGGAATGGTTCCGATGTGTCCGTTAGCGCGTTTCATGTAAATCGGTTGCTGTTTTCGCACCACTTATACTTCCATAATGAAACTTTCCGAAACACTCCAAACATGTTTGTTTGGTCAAACGGAGTGTACTAGACGCTTTTGTTGGTGTGCTTCAACAGAACCGTTCCGATGCGTTCGTTGGCGCGTTTCACGCAAATCGGGTGCCGTTTTCGCACCACTTTTACATCCGTAATGAAACTCTCCGAAACACCTCAAACATGTTTGTTTGGCCCAACGGAGTGTATTGGACGCGTTTATTGGTGTGCTTCAAGACAATGGTTCCGATGTGTTCCTTGGCGCGTTTCACGCAAATCGGGTGCCGTTTTCGCACCACATTTACTTCCCTAATGAAACTCTCCGAAGCACCCAAACATGTTTGATTGGTCCAACGGAGTGTATTGGCCACGTTTGTTGGTGTGCTTCCCCGGAATGGTTCCGATGTGTCCGTTGGCGCGTCTCACGCAAATCGGGTGCCGTTTTTGCACCACTTTTACTTCCGTAATGAAACTCTCCGAAACACCCCAAACATGTTTGTTTCGTCCAACGGACGGTATTGGACGCGTTCGTTGGTGTGCTTCAACGCAATGGTTCCGATGTGTCCGTTGGCGCGTTTCACGCAAATCGGGTGCCGTTTTCGCACCACTTATACTTCCGTAATGACACTCTCCGAAACACCCCAAACATGTTTGTTTGGTCCAACAGAGTGTATTGGACGCGTTTGTTGGTGTGCGTCAACGCAATGGTTCCGATGTCTCCGTTGGCGCGTTTCACCCAAATCGGGTGCCGTTTTCGCAGCACTTTTACATCCGTAATGAAACTCTCCGAAACACCCCCAACATGTTTGTTTGGCCCAACGGAGTGTATTGGACGCATTTGTTGGTGTGCTTCCCCAGAATAGTTCCGATGTGTGCGTTAGCGCGTTTCATGCAAATCGGTTGCTGTTTCCGCACCACTTATACTTCCGTAAGGAAACTCTCCGAAACACCCCAAACATGTTTGTTTGGTCAAACGGAGTATACTAGACGCGTTTGTAGGTGTGCTTCAACGGAATGGTTCCTATGTGTCCGTTTGCGCGTTGCACGCAAATCGGGTGCCGTTTTCGCACCACTTTTACTTCCGTAATGAAACTCTCCGAAGCACCCCAAACATGTATGATTGCCCAACGAAGTGTATTGGACGCCTTTGTTGGTGTGCAACCTCGAATGGTTCCGATGTGTCCGTTGGCACGTTTCACGCAAATCGGTTGCCGTTTTCGGACCATTTTTACTTCCGTAATGAAACTCTCCGAAACACCCCAAAGATGTTTGTTTGGCCCAATGGAGTGTATTGGCCACGTTTGTTGGTGTGCTTCAACGCAATGGTTTCGATGTGTCCGTTGGCGCGTTTCACGCAAATCGGGTGCCGTTTTTGCACCACTTTTACTTTCGTAATGAAACTCTCCGAAGCACCCCAAACATGTTTGTTTGTCCCAACGGAGTGCATTGGACGTGTTTGTTGGTGTGCTTCAAGGCAATGGTTCCGATGTGTCCGTTGGCGCGTTTCACGCAAATCGGGTGCCGCTTTCGCACCACTTTTACTTCCGTAATGAAACTCTCCGAAGCACCCCAAACATGTTTGTTTGGTCCAACGGAGTGTATTGGACGCGTTTGTTGGTGTGATTCAACGTAATGGTTTCGATGGGTCCGTTCGCGCGTTTCACGCAAATCGGTTGCCGTTTTCGCATCACTTTTACTTCCGTAATGAAACTCTCCGAAACATCCCAAACATGTTTGACTGGCCCAACGAAGTTTATTGGACCCGTTTGTTGGTGTGCTTCCTCGAATGGTTCCGATGTGTCCATTGGCGCGTTTCACGCAAATCGGTTGCCGTTTTCGCACCATTTTTACTTCCGTAATGAAACTCTCCGAACCACCCCAAACATGTTAGTTTGGCCCAATGGAGTGTATTGGCCACGTTTGGGTGTCGTTTTCGCACCACTTATACTTCCGTAATGACACTCTCCGAAACACCCCGAACATGTTTGATTGGCCCAACGAAATGTATTGGACGCGTTTGTTGGTGTGCAACCTCGAATGGTTCTCATGTGTCCGTTGGCGCGTTTCACGCAAGTCGGTTGCCGTTTTTGCACCATTTCTACTTCCGTAATGAAACTCTCTGAAACACCGCAAACATGTTTGTTTGGCCCAACGCAGTGTATTGGCCACGTTTGTTGGTGTGCTTCAACGCAATGGTTCCGATGTGTCCGTTGGCGCGTTTCAAGCAAATCGGGTGCCGTTTTGGCACCACTTTTACTTCCGTAATGAAACTCTCCGAAACACCCCAAACATGTTCGTTTCGTCCAACGGAGTGTATTATACACCTTTGTTGGTGTGCTTCGACGCAATGGTTCCGATGTGTCCGTTGGCGCGTTTCACGCAAATCGGGTGCCGTTTTCGCACCACTTATACTTCCGTAATGACACTCTCCGAAACACCCCAAACATGTTTGTTTCGTCCAACGGACGGTATTGGACGCGTTTGTTGGTGTGCTGCAACGCAATGGTTCCGATGTGTCCGTTGGCGCATTTCACGCAAATCGGATGCCGTTTTTGCACCACTTATACTTCCGTAATGACACTCTCCGAAACACCCCAAACATGTTTTTTTGGTCCAACAGAGTTTATTGGACGCGTTTGTTGGTGTGCTTCAACACAATGGTTCTGATGTATCCATTGGCGCGTTTCACGCAAATCGGTTGCCGTTTTCGCACCATTTTTACTTCCATAATGAAACTCTCCGAATCACCCCAAACATGTTTGTTTGGCCCAACGGAGTGTATTGGCCACGTTTGTTGGTGTGCTTCAACGCATTGGTTCCGATGTGTCCGTTGGCGTGTTTCACGCGAATCGGGTGCCGTTTTCGCACCACTTTTACTTATGTAATGAAACTCTCCGAAGCACCCAAAACATGTTTGATTGGCCCAACGAAGTGTATTGGACGCGTTGGTTGGTGTGCTTCCTCGAATGGTTCCGATGTGTCCACCTTGGCGCGTTTCACGCAAATCGGGTGCCGTTTTCGCACCACTTTAACTTCCGTAATGAAACTCTCCGAAGCACCCAAACATGTTTGATTGGTCCAACGGAGTGTATTGGACGCGTTTGTAGGTGTGCTTCAACGCATTGGTTCCGATGTGTCGTTGGCGCGTTTCACGCAAATCGGGTGCCGTTTTCGCACCACTTTTACTTCCGTAATGAAACTCTCCGAAACACCCAAACATGTTTGATTGACCCAACGAAATGTATTGGACGCGTTTGTTGGTGTGCAACCTCGAATGGTTCCGATGTGTCCGTTGGCGCGTTTCACGCAAATCAGTTGCCGTTTTCGCACCATTTTTACTTCCGTAATGAAACTCTCCGAAACACGCAAACATGTTTGTTTCGTCCAACGGACGGTATTGGACGCGTTTGTTGGTGTGCTTCAAGGCAATGGTTCCGATGTGTTCCTTGGCGCGATTCATGCAAATCGGGTGTCGTTTTCGCATAACTTTTACTTCCGTAATGAAACTCTCCGAAGCACCCCAAACATGTTAGTTTGGTCCAACGGAGTGTATTGGACGCGTTTGTTGGTGTGCTTAAACGCAATGAATCCGATGTGTCCATTGGCGCGTTTCACGCATATCGGGTGCTGTTTTCGCACCACTTTTACATCCGTAATGAAAGTCTTCGAAACACCTCAAACATGTTTGTTTGGCCCAACGGAGTGTATTGGACGCGTTTGTTGGTGTGCTTCAAGGCAATGGTTCCGATGTGTTCCTTGGCGCGTTTCACGCAAATCGGGTGTCGTTTTCGCACCACTTTTACTTCCGTAATGAAACTGTCCGAAGCACCCAAACATGTTTCATTGGCCCAACGAAGTGTATTGGACGCGTTGGTTGGTGTGCTTCCTCGAATGGTTCCGATGTGTCCGTTGGCGCGTTTCACGCAAATCGGGTGCCGTTTTCGCACCACATTTACTTCCGTAATGAAACTCTCCGAAGCACCCAAACATGTTTGATTGGTCCAACGGAGTGTATTGGCCACGTTTGTTGGTGTGCTTCAACGCAATGGTTCCGATGTGTCCGTCGGCGCGTCTCACGCAAATCGGGTGCCGTTTTTGCACCACTTTTACTTCCGTAATGAAACTCTCCGAAACACCCCAAACATGTTTGTTTCGTCCAACGGAGGGTATTGGACGCGTTCGTTGGTGTGCTTCAACGCAATGGTTCCGATGTGTCCGTTGGCGCGTTTCACGCAAATCGGGTGCCGTTTTCGCACCGCTTATACTTCCGTAATGACACTTTCCGAAACACCCCAAACATGTTTGTTTGGTCCAACAGAGTGTATTGGACGCGTTTGTTGGTGTGCGTCATTGCAATGGTTCCGATGTGTCCGTTGGCGCGTTTCACGCAAATCGGGTGCCGTTTTTGCACCACTTTTACTTCCGTAATGAAACTCTCCGAAACACCCCCAACATGTTTGTTTGGCCCAACGGAGTCTATTGGACGCGTTTGTTGGGGTGATTCAACGTAATGGTTCCGATGGGTCCGTTGGCGCCTTTCACGCAAATCGGGTGCCGTTTTCGCACCACTTTTACTTCCGTAATGAAACTCTCCGAAACATCCCAAACATGTTTGTTTGGCCCAACGGAGTCTATTGGACGCGTTTGTTGGGGTGATTCAACGTAATGGTTCCGATGGGTCCGTTGGCGCCTTTCACGCAAATCGGGTGCCGTTTTCGCACCAATTTTACTTCCGTAATGAAACTCTCCGAAGCATCCCAAACATGTTTGTTTGGTCCAATGAAGTGTATTGGACGCGTTTGTTGGTGTGCTTCAACGCAATGGTTCCGATGTGTCCGTTGGGGCGTTTCACGCAAAATGGGTGCCGTTTTTGCACTACTTTTACTTCCGTAATGAAACTCTCCGAAGCACCCCGAACATGTTTGATTGGCCCAACGAAATGTATTGGACGCGTTTGTTTGTGTGCTTCCCCGGAATGGTTCCGATGTGTCCGTTGGCGCGTTTCACGCAAATCGGTTGCCGTTTTCGCACCATTTTTATTTCCGTAATGAAACTCTCCGAAACACCCCAAACATGTTTGTTTGGCCCAACGGAGTGTATTGGACGCATTTGTTGGTGTGCTTCCCCGGAATGGTTCCGATGTGTCCGCTAGCGCGTTTCATGCAAATCGGTTGCTGTTTTCGCACCACTTATACTTCCGTAACGAAACTCTCCGAAACACCCCAAACATGTTTGTTTCGTCCAACGGAGTGTGTTGGACGCGTTTGTTGGTGTGCTTCAACGGAATGGTTCCGTTGTGTCCGTTTGCGCGTTTCACGCCAATCGGGTGCCGTTTTCGCACCACTTATACTTCCGCAATGACACTCTCCGAAACACCCCAAACAAGTTTGTTTGGTCCAACAGAGTGTATTGGACGCGTTTGTTGGTGTGCTTCAACGCAATAGTTCCGATGTGTCCGTTGGCGCGTTTCACGCAAATCCGGTGTCCTTTTCGCACCACTTTTACTTCCGTAATGAAACTCTCCGAAGCACCCCAAACATGTTTGTTTGGTCCAACGGAGTGTATTGTACGCGTTTGTTGGTGTGCTTAAACGGAATGAATCCTATGTGTCCATTGGCGCGTTTCAAGCAAATCGGGTGCCGTTATCGCACCACTTTTACTTCCGTAATGAAACTGTCCGAAACATCCCAAACATGTTTGATTGGCCCAACGAAGTGTATTAGACACGTTGGTTGGTGTCCTTCCTCGAATGGTTCCGATGTTTCCGTTGGCGCGTTTCACGCAAATCGGGTGCCGTTTTCGCACCACTTTTACTTCCTTAATGAAACTCTCCGAAGCACCCAAACATGTGTGTTTGGTCCAACAGAGTGTATTGGACACGTTTTTTGGTGTGCTTCAACGCAATGGTTCCGATGTGTCCGTTGGCGCGTTTCACGCAAATCGGGTGCGGTTTTTGATGAGAACATGACACACATGCATACGACCATGATTGGGTCATGCATTAGTGAAAGAGGAGTCCAACAAGGTTGTCCAAGTCATGAAGGAGGCCCAAGGCTAATCCAATTCGAGTGACCAAGGTGGAGGCCCAAAACAACACAAGTTCGAGCCCATCTCGGAATTCAGGAGCAGCTTACGATGTTTTGGTCGCCCTGGCCACATACGGAGTCCGTTTTGGACATTCTACATATGGATGGAAAGCTAAGAAGACAAACTTTCCAATGGCACCGGTTTCATGCCCAAATTCCATCTGAGTCAACGGGAATCTTTGAAACAAGTGGACGTACAGAATCTGCCAGGATGCTGCGCCGCCGCCTTTTGGGCCGTTGGCCCATGTATCGTGTTGGAGCCCATAGGGGCGTGACCAGGGGGGTAGGCCACAACCTAAACCCTATATATTCAGTAGCCGCCGCCACATTAGGGTTGGGTTTTGTTTAATTGATAGCTTTAGCTACAGCCGTCATACGACGTGTATTCAGAACCCCACCTTCGAGTAATAGATTAGATTGCTCGCCTCTTTTTCTTGCTCGTTCTTCGATTGCGTGCAGGAAACGATCTTCGTGATCAGGCTGATCTTGCACCCGCGAGGTCGGTAACCATCGGAAGTTGGTTCAGCGATTGCATTGGCGCTTCGGGCTTGCTCGTCGTAGTCGGATCGTGAGGGTTAGCTTCCACAGATCGAAATTATCTCCACTCACCGAAAGATCGGGCACTCCAGTTCTATCAAGTGGTATCAGATTCCAGTGTTTCTCGGTGAGTTTATCGTGTGTTTTTCGTTCATCCTAGTCCACAAACAACCAAAAATTTTCAGGTTAGATCTTTTATCCCAGCACCCCTTGCGCCTCGCACTTTCGATCAGTAATTTGCATTGTTGAATTTGTGTGCTTGTGCGTTCGTTGTTGCTGGTTACTTGTGTTTTGATTTTTCTCATCTGTTATAGCCACCACAAACCCTACATCCCCACCAACCCCCCTGTCGTGTACTACGCAATCTGCTGCCGCGCGCGAGAATCCAGCTCGTTCCCGTGCGGTGCGCGTGAGTCCAGATTGTTTCCATCTGCTGTGTGCTGCCGCGCGCGTAAGAGTCCAGGTCGTGTCCGCCGCGGTGTGTTTGCTGTGCGCGCCTCCTACCAGGTCACGCCGCGCTCCGCAAGAGTCCCAGGCGATCACGCCTGCCTTGGTCACGCCTCGGCTGCATCTCTGCCGGCCGCGCCGTGCACAGAATCCTGCTCGGACGCGCCGTGTACGCCGCTGAGTTCAGGTCGGTTTCGGCCCTGCTGTGTCCGTTCGGTCCGGACTCCTGCCGTGTTTTCTTTCCGGTCAAAAAAAAAAGGAAAAACAAAATATAAAAGGCCACGTGTGCAATCAAAAAAAAAAACAGAAAGAGTGTGTGAAAAAAAAAAAGAAGAAAAAGAAAAGAAAAAAAAAGAAAGAAAAAAAAAAAAAAAACCAGAACAACAAGGCACAGTTGTCTTCTCTTGATCGGTTTTGTTTGGCCGATCGTAACCGAACCAGACTATCCCTAGTCGTGCGGCCACCAGCGGTTCCTCACCTTTGCCTCCTTCTCGCACTTGTTTCCAGCAGCATCCATACGTGTTTAGCACTATTATTCAACATTGCATTATTGTTTGATTGTGCTAACCCTTGAATTGAGTGCAGCCTCCCCAGAACTCCACATAGTTCTACGACGAGCATACTTCGTTTCCCCAGGCAATCGCTCCTCCAATCTTTCGTCGGTACTACCTGTTGGTTGCAGCTCACCCCTGTGCGCTTGGTAAGAACGGATAAGAATTTGATAACAGCATGGTAGTGAGTGCCCTGTGAGCCGTTACACCCTTGTCCCATTGTTGTCGTCGATTTTGTTTTGTGTTTGCGCTAACCATGGCAGGAGACATCGACGGCACGATGGATGAGCTGCAGGACATACGGACTCAAGTTGATGGACTTGCCGCGAACATGAAGACGATGCATGAACGGTTTGATTCTCTTGACACCTTGAAGACCGTGCGGTTCGATCAGCTCGACCGCGCTCAGACGGCCGCTAAGACCACACTCGACACCATCGTGGCACGGCTTGATGCATTGACCACTACGATCACAGAGTTGCAGGAGGATGGAGATCGCCGCGGTCATGGCCCACGTGTGGTACGACACTCAGCTAATGATTCATTTGCTAAGATTAAATTTAAAATTCCATCTTTTAATGGCAAATATGATCCTGCTGCATATCTTGATTGGGAATTAGAGGTCGAACAGAATTTTTCATGCCATGATATTCCTACTAGTTCTCAAGTTAAAGCTGCTATTAGTGAATTTACTGATTTTGCTTTAACGTGGTGGCGTGATTATAATAAAAAACATCCCACTGCTATCCCCACCACCTGGACACAATTAAAAGCTGCCATGAGACATCGTTTTGTACCTTCATATTATGGCCGCGATTTGCTTAATCAAATGCAGCGTTTCCAGCAAGGGCAACAAACTGTTGAGGAATATTACCAGGCTCTACAAAAAGGTATGATTCGTTGTGGTGTGATTGAGACTGACGACACTGCAATCGCACGATTTCGTGGTGGTTTGAACCGTGAAATTCAGGACATACTTGAATATAAAGATTATGCTGATATGACCACATTGTTTGAATATGCTTGCAAAGCTGAACGTGAAGTGCAGGGACGCTGCTCGAAAACATATACTAACTCTTTTGCAGGACGAAACCCGTCATCCAGCGCTGCTCCTACTCTCCCCGCGCCATCCACGACTAGCACTACACCGCGCGAGAGGACGACTAAACCTGCAGCACCCTCGACCACAGGTGGTGCTCCTTCCACAACTTCATGTGCAAATTCAGAACCATCACTTGACAATGCACCTACTCTTTGTGATATTGAGAGCAAAGGTACTGCTCAAGGTGCTCCACGCACGGCTGGTGAGCCTTCGTCTGATATGCTGAATTTTTCCACAACTCATGATATCATAGAGCAATTGTTAGTGGAACCTATTCTTGATTTATCTTTGTCACAAGTTGATTTGCTTGATGTTCCTTGTGATAAAAATGATTTGTGTGACAATGCTTCCGTTGTACATGCTTTAAAACCACACACGTGTGCTGACATTAGACGTGCCATTCATATTTTGAACACGATCGATGAGCTTAAAATGTTGTCTTCTTTACATACTTTGGGTTACATTGAATTTGATGTTTTGTGTAATCTAGATTGTTTTGAAGAGAGAGTTTCTAAATATGCTGATTTGCCATGGTTTTCTAAACACACTTATCATGCTATTGGCAAATATAACAACGAAGGAGAATATATGATACATAGAGTGTACATTTGTGAAAATCGGAATTATCCTTTGATTGTGCGCACTTTTGATCCACTAGAGGGCAGCCATACTACAAATATTAATTCACCTTCCTCTAGCTCTGTTTTGGTGAAACAAGTTTGCTCCCAAGAAGGGGAGCATTGCTGGTCGCTATCAATCCCTGCTTTGTCTTTTGTTAGTACTAATCTTTTGCAGGATAGTGTTGCCACACATTGTGTGTCGTCCGATCAAGAAGCCTCCATACTTGCTAAATCTTCTACGCGAGATGACACATTCACCAATTGGAAACATGGTGACATCCCTCCTCACAATAATTTTGATTTCTTTTGCTTTCGAAACCCCGCTCTCCCTTGTGTTGTGCAGGATCGGTTTCAAGTACAATCGACGCCGAGGACGGCTTTTCTTCAAGAAGGGGAGGATGATGAGAACATGACACACATGCATACGACCATGATTGGGTCATGCATTAGTGAAAGAGGAGTCCAACAAGGTTGTCCAAGTCATGAAGGAGGCCCAAGGCTAATCCAATTCGAGTCACCAAGGTGGAGGCCCAAAACAACACAAGTTCGAGCCCATCTCGGAATTCAGGAGCAGCTTAGGATGTTTTGGTCGCCCTGGCCACATACGGAGTCCGTTTTGGACATTCTACATATGGATGGAAAGCTAAGAAGACAAACTTTCCAATGGCACCGGTTTCATGCCCAAATTCCATCTGAGTCAACGGGAATCTTTGAAACAAGTGGACGTACAGAATCTGCCAGGACGCTGCGCCGCCGCCTTTTGGGCCATTGGCCCATGTATCGTGTTGGAGCCCATAGGGGCGTGACCAGGGGGGTAGGCCACAACCTAAACCCTATATATTCAGTAGCCGCCGCCACATTAGGGTTGGGTTTTGTTTAATTGATAGCTTTAGCTACAGCCGTCATACGACGTGTATTCAGAACCCCACCTTCGAGTAATAGATTAGATTGCTCGCCTCTTTTTCTTGCTCGTTCTTCGATTGCGTGCAGGAAACGATCTTCGTGATCAGGCTGATCTTGCACCCGCGAGGTCGGTAACCATCGGAAGTTGGTTCAGCGATTGCATTGGCGCTTCGGGCTTGCTCGTCGTAGTCGGATCGTGAGGGTTAGCTTCCACAGATCGAAATTATCTCCACTCACCGAAAGATCGGGCACTCCAGTTCTATCAAGTGGTATCAGATTCCAGTGTTTCTCGGTGAGTTTATCGTGTGTTTTTCGTTCATCCTAGTCCACAAACAACCAAAAATTTTCAGGTTAGATCTTTTATCCCAGCACCCCTTGCGCCTCGCACTTTCGATCAGTAATTTGCATTGTTGAATTTGTGTGCTTGTGCGTTCGTTGTTGCTGGTTACTTGTGTTTTGATTTTTCTCATCTGTTATAGCCACCACAAACCCTACATCCCACCAACCCCCCTGTCGTGTACTACGCAATCTGCTGCCGCGCGCGAGAATCCAGCTCGTTCCCGTGCGGTGCGCGTGAGTCCAGATTGTTTCCATCTGCTGTGTGCTGCCGCGCGCGTAAGAGTCCAGGTCGTGTCCGCCGCGGTGTGTTTGCTGTGCGCGCCTCCTACCAGGTCACGCCGCGCTCCGCAAGAGTCCCAGGCGATCACGCCTGCCTTGGTCACGCCTCGGCTGCATCTCTGCCGGCCGCGCCGTGCACAGAATCCTGCTCGGACGCGCCGTGTACGCCGCTGAGTTCAGGTCGGTTTCGGCCCTGCTGTGTCCGTTCGGTCCGGACTCCTGCCGTGTTTTCTTTCCGGTCAAAAAAAAAAGGAAAAACAAAATATAAAAGGCCACGTGTGCAATCAAAAAAAAAAACAGAAAGAGTGTGTGAAAAAAAAAAAGAAGAAAAAGAAAAGAAAAAAAAAAGAAAGAAAAAAAAAAAAACCAGAACAACAAGGCACAGTTGTCTTCTCTTGATCGGTTTTGTTTGGCCGATCGTAACCGAACCAGACTATCCCTAGTCGTGCGGCCACCAGCGGTTCCTCACCTTTGCCTCCTTCTCGCACTTGTTTCCAGCAGCATCCATACGTGTTTAGCACTATTATTCAACATTGCATTATTGTTTGATTGTGCTAACCCTTGAATTGAGTGCAGCCTCCCCAGAACTCCACATAGTTCTACGACGAGCATACTTCGTTTCCCCAGGCAATCGCTCCTCCAATCTTTCGTCGGTACTACCTGTTGGTTGCAGCTCACCCCTGTGCGCTTGGTAAGAACGGATAAGAATTTGATAACAGCATGGTAGTGAGTGCCCTGTGAGCCGTTACACCCTTGTCCCATTGTTGTCGTCGATTTTGTTTTGTGTTTGCGCTAACCATGGCAGGAGACGTCGACGGCACGATGGATGAGCTGCAGGACATACGGACTCAAGTTGATGGACTTGCCGCGAACATGAAGACGATGCATGAACGGTTTGATTCTCTTGACACCTTGAAGACCGTGCGGTTCGATCAGCTCGACCGCGCTCAGACGGCCGCTAAGACCACACTCGACACCATCGTGGCACGGCTTGATGCATTGACCACTACGATCACAGAGTTGCAGGAGGATGGAGATCGCCGCGGTCATGGCCCACGTGTGGTACGACACTCAGCTAATGATTCATTTGCTAAGATTAAATTTAAAATTCCATCTTTTAATGGCAAATATGATCCTGCTGCATATCTTGATTGGGAATTAGAGGTCGAACAGAATTTTTCATGCCATGATATTCCTACTAGTTCTCAAGTTAAAGCTGCTATTAGTGAATTTACTGATTTTGCTTTAACGTGGTGGCGTGATTATAATAAAAAACATCCCACTGCTATCCCCACCACCTGGACACAATTAAAAGCTGCCATGAGACATCGTTTTGTACCTTCATATTATGGCCGCGATTTGCTTAATCAAATGCAGCGTTTCCAGCAAGGGCAACAAACTGTTGAGGAATATTACCAGGCTCTACAAAAAGGTATGATTCGTTGTGGTGTGATTGAGACTGACGACGCTGCAATCGCACGATTTCGTGGTGGTTTGAACCGTGAAATTCAGGACATACTTGAATATAAAGATTATGCTGATATGACCACATTGTTTGAATATGCTTGCAAAGCTGAACGTGAAGTGCAGGGACGCTGCTCGAAAACATATACTAACTCTTTTGCAGGACGAAACCCGTCATCCAGCGCTGCTCCTACTCTCCCCGCGCCATCCACGACTAGCACTACACCGCGCGAGAGGACGACTAAACCTGCAGCACCCTCGACCACAGGTGGTGCTCCTTCCACAACTTCATGTGCAAATTCAGAACCATCACTTGACAATGCACCTACTCTTTGTGATATTGAGAGCAAAGGTACTGCTCAAGGTGCTCCACGCACGGCTGGTGAGCCTTCGTCTGATATGCTGAATTTTTTCCACAACTCATGATATCATAGAGCAATTGTTAGTGGAACCTATTCTTGATTTATCTTTGTCACAAGTTGATTTGCTTGATGTTCCTTGTGATAAAAATGATTTGTGTGACAATGCTTCCGTTGTACATGCTTTAAAACCACACACGTGTGCTGACATTAGACGTGCCATTCATATTTTGAACACGATCGATGAGCTTAAATGTTGTCTTCTTTACATACTTTGGGTTACATTGAATTTGATGTTTTGTGTAATCTAGATTGTTTTGAAGAGAGAGTTTCTAAATATGCTGATTTGCCATGGTTTTCTAAACACACTTATCATGCTATTGGCAAATATAACAACGAAGGAGAATATATGATACATAGAGTGTACATTTGTGAAAATCGGAATTATCCTTTGATTGTGCGCACTTTTGATCCACTAGAGGGCAGCCATACTACAAATATTAATTCACCTTCCTCTAGCTCTGTTTTGGTGAAACAAGTTTGCTCCCAAGAAGGGGAGCATTGCTGGTCGCTATCAATCCCTGCTTTGTCTTTTGTTAGTACTAATCTTTTGCAGGATAGTGTTGCCACACATTGTGTGTCGTCCGATCAAGAAGCCTCCATACTTGCTAAATCTTCTACGCGAGATGACACATTCACCAATTGGAAACATGGTGACATCCCTCCTCACAATAATTTTGATTTCTTTTGCTTTTGAAACCCCGCTCTCCCTTGTGTTGTGCAGGATCGGTTTCAAGTACAATCGACGCCGAGGACGGCTTTTTCTTCAAGAAGGGGAGGATGATGAGAACATGACACACATGCATACGACCATGATTGGGTCATGCATTAGTGAAAGAGGAGTCCAACAAGGTTGTCCAAGTCATGAAGGAGGCCCAAGGCTAATCCAATTCGAGTCACCAAGGTGGAGGCCCAAAACAACACAAGTTCGAGCCCATCTCGGAATTCAGGAGCAGCTTAGGATGTTTTGGTCGCCCTGGCCACATACGGAGTCCGTTTTGGACATTCTACATATGGATGGAAAGCTAAGAAGACAAACTTTCCAATGGCACCGGTTTCATGCCCAAATTCCATCTGAGTCAACGGGAATCTTTGAAACAAGTGGACGTACAGAATCTGCCAGGACGCTGCGCCGCCGCCTTTTGGGCCGTTGGCCCATGTATCGTGTTGGAGCCCATAGGGGCGTGACCAGGGGGGTAGGCCACAACCTAAACCCTATATATTCAGTAGCCGCCGCCACATTAGGGTTGGGTTTTGTTTAATTGATAGCTTTAGCTACAGCCGTCATACGACGTGTATTCAGAACCCCACCTTCGAGTAATAGATTAGATTGCTCGCCTCTTTTTCTTGCTCGTTCTTCGATTGCGTGCAGGAAACGATCTTCGTGATCAGGCTGATCTGCACCCGCGAGGTCGGTAAACCATCGGAAGTTGGTTCAGCGATTGCATTGGCGCTTCGGGCTTGCTCGTCGTAGTCGGATCGTGAGGGTTAGCTTCCACAGATCGAAATTATCTCCACTCACCGAAAGATCGGGCACTCCAGTTCTATCAGTGGTATCAGATTCCAGTGTTTCTCGGTGAGTTTATCGTGTGTTTTTCGTTCATCCTAGTCCACAAACAACCAAAAATTTTCAGGTTAGATCTTTTATCCCAGCACCCTTGCGCCTCGCACTTCGATCAGTAATTTGCATTGTTGAATTGTGTGCTTGTGCGTTCGTTTGTTGCTGGTTACTTGTGTTTTGATTTTTCTCATCTGTTATAGCCACCACAAACCCTACATCCCCACCAACCCCCCTGTCGTGTACTACGCAATCTGCTGCCGCGCGCGAGAATCCAGCTCGTTCCCGTGCGGTGCGCGTGAGTCCAGATTGTTTCCATCTGCTGTGTGCTGCCGCGCGCGTAAGAGTCCAGGTCGTGTCCGCCGCGGTGTGTTTGCTGTGCGCGCCTCCTACCAGGTCACGCCGGCTCCGCAAGAGTCCCAGGCGATCACGCCTGCCTTGGTCACGCCTCGCTGCATCTCTGCCGGCCGCGCCGTGCACAGAATCCTGCTCGGACGCGCCGTGTACGCCGCTGAGTTCAGGTCGGTTTCGGCCTGCTGTGTCCGTTCGGTCCGGACTCCTGCCGTGTTTCTTTCCGGTCAAAAAAAAAAGGAAAAACAAAATATAAAAGGCCACGTGTGCAATCAAAAAAAAAAAACAGAAAGAGTGTGTGAAAAAAAAAAGAAGAAAAGAAAAGAAAAAAAAAGAAAGAAAAAAAAAAAACCAGAACAACAAGGCACAGTTGTCTTCTCTTGATCGGTTTTGTTTGGCCGATCGTAACCGAACAGACTATCCCTAGTCGTGCGGCCACCAGCGGTTCCTCACCTTTGCCTCCTTCTCGCACTTGTTTCCAGCAGCATCCATACGTGTTTAGCACTATTATTCAACATTGCATTATTGTTTGATTGTGCTAACCCTTGAATTGAGTGCAGCCTCCCCAGAACTCCACATAGTTCTACGACGAGCATACTTCGTTTCCCCAGGCAATCGCTCCTCCAATCTTTCGTCGGTACTACCTGTTGGTTGCAGCTCACCCCTGTGCGCTTGGTAAGAACGGATAAGAATTTGATAACAGCATGGTAGTGAGTGCCCTGTGAGCCGTTACACCCTTGTCCATTGTTGTCGTCGATTTTGTTTGTGTTTGCGCTAACCATGGCAGGAGACGTCGACGGCACGATGGATGAGCTGCAGGACATACGGACTCAAGTTGATGGACTTGCCGCGAACATGAAGACGATGCATGAACGGTTTGAT
>LFJQ01000401.1:0-30045 GCA_001182835.1 Oropetium thomaeum
AAACAAACTGACTCAGGATATATACATAATAAGAGATATCAGGACGAGTGACACCAAGATAAACAAGACTCCCTACAATATAATGATAACGAGTGGGATCATCAAGCGGGTCACCATCAGTAGCACGGAGATGAACATTGAGCTCCATAGGAGTCTCAACAACACGATGATCAGTAAGAGCAGCTCGATCAAGAAGATCCTGGACGTACTTTTCTTAAGACAAGAAGAAGTCCTCAGGTATAGAAGTGACCTCAATCCCTAGAATATAACGAAGAGAACCCAGATCAGACATAAGAAACTGCTCACTGAGTCATGCTTTAACGAAGTCTATTTACTCAGAGTCATCTCCCGTGATGATCATGTCATCAACATAAAGAAGGAGAAGAGTCTGACCCCGAGAGGAGGTGTGCATAAACAGCGTAGGGTCATGATTACTAGCAGTAAAACCACCAGCAGTGACCATAGAAGCAAAACGCTGAAACCAAGCACGGGGAGTCTGCTTAAGGCCATAGAGAGAGCGACAAAGGCGACAAACCATACCCTCAGGAATAGATACCTAGGTGGTGGCTGCATATACACCTCCTCACGTAGCTCACCATTAAGAAAGGCATTCTTCACATCAAGCTGAGAGATGGACCACTCACGAGTAGAAGCCATAAGAACGAGAGTACGAACAGTGGTCATGTGAGCAACGGGAGAAAAGGTCTCATCATAGTCACGACCATACTCTTGCTGAAAACCACGAGCCACAAGGCGAGCCTTGTAGCGCTCAAGGGAACCATCAGAGCGCGTCTTGACCTTATAAACCCACTTACATGTAATGGGACGAACATGAGATGGGCATGGTACAAGATCCATGTACCAGTACGCTCAAGAGCTGCAATCTCCTCTGCCATCACGTGTTGCCATTCTTGATGATGAACAGCATCACGGTAAGAGCTCGGCTCAGAAAGAACAGTAGCAGCAGAAGGAGAGTACCGAGCAGGAGGCTGATGAGTACGATGACCACGTCCTAGAAGCAGCTCAGGAGAAGAATCCTCAGTAGAAGATGCCTCATGAGAAGTAGAGGGCACATCAGGAGAGGATGGCTCGCTAGGAGAAGATGCTCCCAAAGGAGTCGACATGACGGGAGAAGATGGTTCATCAGAGGAGGATGAATCATCAGGAGACAATGACGTAGTAGGACTATCCACAATGCGTCGTGTATAGACCTGCGTCACAGGAGGCTTCGTGGTATAATCAGGGACCACAGAAGAAGACTCCAAAGAAGAAGTCACAGACGGTACAATAGAAGAAGGTACCTCGGGAACAGACACAGGTGAAGAAGTCAAAGGCACCAAAGAAGATGGTACCGAGGAGGGCAAAGTAACTGGAGGAACACTAAGAGTATCAGAAAAAGTCATACGACGACGACGATGGCAGCAGCAAAACCCGGCGGATTCTTGCGATATGACTGGGGCTTTCAAAGACTGGAAGAGAAAAACCAATCGGGGAAGAGAAAAATTGCACGCAAGTGCAACGTGCGTGGATGGATTAATTAGGGAGAGAGAGAACGAACCCTAACCCTAATTTTCTGGCTGTGAATACCATGTTATGAATAGCACTTACATTCAATAGAGGGGCACTAGACCCAAATATATACAATTACAGGTGTGTACAAATATGCAAAGAGGCCACTATATAATGGACTAATAATATACTAACATAGGGTACAACAGAGCCCTCCTCACTGATTGTTGTATGCTGAAACCCCAGGCATTCCAGGCTTTCCAGCCAGCATCCTTACTGTCCTGAACCCACTGCCCATATATGAAACTGCATGCATCCAAACTATGCCCATACTATACTTTATGGATGAAATCTGATCATGGAAACGGCACACATGTTGTAGATTGAAGAGGAATTAATGAAGAATCAAAATGGCATGATTGTTCTGTAGGATCGATATGATGTTTGCAACACAACTAACTTGTAAGGAATATTCAATGACTATAGATTGAACATTTTACTATGAGGAATACTTTTCATGTTAATTACTTTCTCCAAATGGATTTGTTGTCGTTAGGCTACCAAGTGTAACTAAAAAATGAACTACACAGTTTTCGGTCAAAAAAGAAAAGGCTGTAGGTGTAGGGGCACGAGTCCTTATATAAAGGCTACGGAGACTTTCTACATGCCATACATACAAATTCTGAGTTGTTAAAATGCAGTTGTCAGAAGTAAAATGTGCATATATAAATTCCATTTTCCAAAAAAAAGTAAAATGTGCATAAGAAGTAAAAGGTGCATGAGTTTCAAGCAAATGTAATGAATGAAGTAGACTCCTGTGACTCTGTGATTGCTCATCACTCCTGATGATAGGCATAGATATTATAACATCCTATTCGATCTGCTCCCTCAGACATGTCGTAAAAATGACGTAAAGCAACTGCATTATAGGCTACAATTAGGCGGTTGTTCTCAAACTACTATAGCAATGTCGTGTTCATGCATTTGTCATGTCTTTTTAGCCAGGACCATTCCATTCCTTCCCCTCATCCATGTGCCATGGCTAGCTAGGGCAACCAAAATATGTTTGAGATGCAGTGCCAACGCCCTATATATATGCGCCCTTCGAGCATCTCCAAACACAAGCAACTAGTAGTTAGTAATATTGCATTCTTCGTGAGTAACAACTCCGATCGAGTGATAAACTGCGCATAGAGAGAGGAGGAACGGAGAGAGATGGTGAGAGATCAGGCGGCAGCTGGAGCGATGATGACGCCAGAGAAGATGAAGCTGTTCGCCGGAGTGCTATCCCTGCAGTTCCTGCTCGCAGGATTCCACATCGTCACGAGGGCTGCACTCAACATGGGCATCAGCAAGATCGTGTTCATCGTGTATAGGAACATCATCTCCCTCGCCTTGCTGGCTCCGTTCGCCTACTTCCTTGAGAAGTGCGTATAATTAACCACTGATTTACTCAACTTTTGTTTAATTAACAGGTTAACAATGGCTTCTTGTATCTGTGTTTGCTTACACCGTGGCTGATTATATATATTTGTTTCAGGAAAGACAGGCCACCACTCACCTTCTCTTTGCTGGTGGAATTCTTCCTTCTTGCGTTGTGTGGGTACGTAAAGGGGCATATATATACGTATCATGTCAGTTAATGAGATTGTTGTTTCCTTTCTTGACTGAACTTTTTTTTTTTTACAACACTTTCTTGACTGAACTGAACTAACAGTTGAACTGAATGTTTCAGGATAACTGCAAACCAGGGCTTCTACCTCCTGGGGCTGTACCACCTGTCCCCAACCTACGCCTCTGCCATACAGAACACCGTTCCTGCAATCACCTTCGCCATGGCTGCTGTACTCAGGTGAATTGCTCACGCTGTCTTCTTCACCTGTTCTTGTTCTTCACCACAGCCAGAGACCAGTGTAGTACGTACACGATGCAGTTTCCACTGAAGAAAGTTAAGCTCTCAACGATCGATTTGTGCAGGCTTGAGCAAGTCGACCTGAGCAGGAGGCATGGGCTGGCCAAGGTGGTGGGCACGGTGGTCAGCATTGGAGGGGCTACCGTAATCACGCTGTACAAGGGCCTGCCGCTGTTCCATCACGATCTGAGCATCAAGTCCCTCGTGACGCTGTCTTCCCCCAGCCTCATCCTCAACTGGACTCTGGGTTGCGTCTTCATCCTCGGTCACTGTCTCTCCTGGTCAGGGTGGATGGTTCTTCAGGTATCACACCGATTCTTCGGTTACTGTTGCATATGAGACCTCACACATGCCTGCAGGACGAAGAAAATGGCGAGTAGCTGGCATAGCACTACCTCCCAATTGATTGGTATTGAAATTGCGAGAATTTTGTCTCATCTCAGGTGCCGGTGCTGAAGAGATACCCAGCCAGGCTCTCGGTTCTGTCGCTGACCTGCGTCTTCGGGCTCCTCCAGTTCCTGGTCATTGCAATCTTCACGGAGGAAGATCTGAGCAGGTGGAAGGTGCACTCCGGAGGGGAGCTGTTCACCATCCTATACGCTGTAACAAACACCATCAACTTTATTTATTTTCAAACCACATGATTATTGACATGTAACCTCCAGTGTATTCAGATTGATAATTTTGGAATAATCGTCAAAAAAAAAAAAACTATGTTTGTATAGGGTTTGGTGGCATCTGGCGTTGCCTTCGCTCTGCAGATCTGGTGCATCGACAGGGGAGGTCCGCTCTTCACCGCCGTCTTCCAGCCGGTGCAGACTGTCGCCGTCGCTGTCATGGCCGCCATTATTCTGGGAGACCAGCTCTACACAGGAGGGTAAGGGCGCACACGTGCGCGCACACAGAAACGAACGGCGGAACGGGACAAGTATAACAGAACCACATGGACCGGAGAAAATTAAGCCACCACATAGTATCTCTTTGCCATCGAGATGATTATGATGATGAACTACTGTAGTCTCTGACACATCGATGTGCACTTTTGCCAGGATCGTTGGAGCTGTGCTGATAGTCATCGGCCTCTACTTCGTGCTGTGGGGCAAAAGCGCGGAGAAGAAGGATGTGGCGGCAGCAGGAGGAGGGGGAGCAGACGACATAACGAGGCGTCTACTCGGGCGAGACGCCTCGGCTAAATATGAAGAAGCACCCGCTGACCTGCTGGCATGAGGTGGAGTACTATACGTACACGTCAAGCTTTGCGTGCATGTACTAGTCATGTTCGGTTTGGAAGTGCATGTCAAATCCAGTGATTGTAACCTTTTAACTTTCTTTTTTACTTATGCAACCAAAAGGAGTGTTGTTTGAAAATTTGAAACACTACTAGTCATACCGGTTGTGGTATGTGTTACTGTGTCAAAAGGTATATTTCGCAAGCTGTATATCATCTTCCAGAGAACATAGAAAATATAGAAGAGGTTTGCTAGTTCTCTCAGAACATTGAACACGTAGGTATGGAACATTTATTTCTGTAAAGCTGGAACAATTAGTTCTTAGGTGACTAAATCTTGTGTTGATTCCTTTCTACTGTGATCTAGTCACGGATCTAGAGTAAAAGGGGGCAGTGGATCGATGAGTGCAACATACCAGATCCGAACGTGATGGGAGCAGAAGAAGTACTCGCTCCGTCGTTGGCGGCCATGACACTTGTCTCGTGGTCGTCGACGACGGTGAGGTGCGGCAAGGCGGTGGAAGTTCCCGTCGCTGGCTGCGTCTCTCCCTAGATCGGATTAGGGTTTGTGTGAGTGGGTTGTGGCAGCGACGAATCTCGTGTCTCGTGCCCCGACCCCACTACTGTTCTTTTTATTTGGCGCAGTGCGACGGGGGCCCACCAGCCATTATTGGGCTGGGCCCCCCCCGATCAGGGCGCGGTAAAGGAGTGGTGACTGGATCGGTCCTTTTGAGATCAATGTCTAACATTCTCCCCCTTGATCTCACTTTGTCATTTCCTCTATCTTTTCCCATTGTTTCACAGATTTACCCAATAAGCATATTTCATCGTCACAGTTTTATTACCGATAGATTCCACAACTATGATGAGCATTTCTGTTTAACAACAGATAACCTTTGGGCCCTATTTTGTTCTGAGATCATAGGCTTTTCCTTAACCCCATGCCGGCTACATGTTCCTTGAACAAGTTGGGAGGAAGGCCTTTCGTTAGCGGATCCGCGAGCATTTTCTCTGTACTAATGTGCTCGAGACTGATTTGCTGATCTCGGACTTTATCCTTCACAACATAATACTTTATGTCAACGTGTTTGGCAGCACCACTTGACTTATTGTTGTGAGCATACTGTATTGCGGGTTCATTGTCGCAGTATAACTTTATTGGTCTTTCAATGGTGTCGACCACTTTTAAACCGGGTACAAACTTCTTTAACCAATTCACCTGCCCTGTAGCCTCATAGCATGCTATAAATTCAGCATACATTGTGGATGCCGCAGTAATAGTCTGTTTTGAGGTTTTTCGTGAAACAGCTCCTCCTGTGAGAGTAAATATATATCCGGATGTTGACTTTGTATTATCTCTTGCAAAGTCAGAGTCTGTATAACCCACTATCTCTAGTGAATTAGATCTTTTGTATGTTAATATGAGGTCTTTTGTTCCTTACAAATATCATAGTACTTTCTTTACTAGATTCCAGTGCTCAATGCCTGGATTACTTTGAAATCTGCCAAGTAACCTGGTGACAAAAGATAAGTCAGGGCGTGTGCACACTTGCGCATACTGTAAGCTTCCTACAGCAGAAGCATATGGTATTGCTTTCATTCTATCAAGCTCATATTGATTTCCGGGACATTGCCATATCCCATATCTGTCGCCCTTGACTATAGGAGCACGTGAAGTCCTGCAATTGTGCATATTGAATTTCTTCAATACCTTTTCTATGTATGTCTTTTGGGACAGCCCAAAGAATATTTTCTTCTGTCTTGGTGTATTTCTATGCCTAAAACATATGGTGCTTCACCAAGGTTAAGGCCTTTCGTTAGCGGATCGGCGAGCATTTTCTCTGTACTAATGTGCTCGAGACTGATTTGCTGATCTCAGACTTTATCCTTCACAACATAATACTTTATGTCAACGTGTTTGCAAGCACCACTTGACTCATCGTTGTGAGCATACTGTACTGCGGGTTCATTGTCGCAGTATAACTTTATTGGTCTTTCAATGGTGTCGACCACTTTTAAACCGGGTACAAACTTCTTTAATCAATTCACCTGCCCTGTAGCCTCATAGCATGCTATAAATTCAGCATACATTGTGGATCCCGCAGTAATAGTCTGTTTTGAGCTTTTTCATGAAACAGCTCCTCCTGTGAGAGTAAATATATATTCGGATGTTGACTTTGTATTATCTCTTGCCAAGTCAGAGTCTGTATAACCCACTATCTCTAGTGAATTAGATCTTTTGTATGTTAACATGGGGCTTTTTGTTCCTTGCAAATATCGCAGTATTTTCTTTACTAGATTCCAGTGCTCAATGCCTGGATTACTTTGAAATCTGTCAAGTAACCCGGTGACAAAAGATAAGTCAGGACGTGTGCACACTTGTGCATACTATAAGCTTACTACAGCAGAAGCATATGGTATTACTTTCATTCTATCGAGCCCGTATTGATTTCTGGGACATTGCCATATCCCATATCTGTCGCCCTTGACTATAGGAGCATGTAAAGTAATGCAATTGTGCATATTAAATTTCTTCAATACCTTTTCTACGTGTGTCTTTTGGGACAGCCCCAAAGAATATTTTCTTCTGTCTTGGTGTATTTCTATGCCTAAAACATATGATGCTTCACCAAGGTCTTTCATGTCAAATTTTGAGGACAGGAATTTCTTTGTCTCATGCAGTAGACTGACGTCACTACTTGCCAGTAGGATATCATCTACATACAGAATCAGAAAAATAAATTTTCCCTTTTTAAACTTTGCATAAATGCAATTGTCCTCAATGTTTGTCTCAAACCCAAATTCTTTTATTGTTCTATCACTTCAAGTACCACTGTCTTGAAGCTTGCTTCAATACATAGATGGATTTCTTTAAACGACATCTCATATTTTCTTTTCCTTCCACAATAAAACCTTTCGGTTGTGCCATGTAGATAATTTCATCTAATTCCCCATTTAGAAATGCCGTTTTTACATCCATCTGATGTAACTCTAAGTCATAATGTGCCACTAGCGTCATTATTATTCTGAAAGAATATTTACAACAGACTGGAGAAAATGTCTCATTGTAGTCAATTTCTTCTCTCTGTGTAAAGCCTTTTGTCACGAGTCGCGCCTTGAACTTTTCTATATTCCCTCAGGACCATATTTAGTCTTGTAGATCCATTTACAGCCTACTGTTTTGGCCCCTTTAGGAATTTCATCTAGAACCCCAAACATCGTTGATGTCCATGGATCTCATTTCATATTTCATGGCTTCCAACCACTGGGATGAGTTAGCATTTCTCATGGCCTCTTCATATGAGGTAGGATCGTCCTCCATATGAATTTCTTCTGTATCATATACTTCATAATCTTTATGGAGAGCCGATCTCCTATTTCTTTGAGACCTTCTAGTGGCCTCCATGTTCGGCACATTCTCTATCTAGGGCTGTTGTGCAACCTCCTGGTTTGGCACACTCTTTGTTTGAGGCTGTTGTTGCTCCCCTCCATCTACAACAGTATTTTCTATCGGATCGTGAGGAACAGATTCCTTATTTCCATGTGGGAACTAACAACGATGTTAGAGGTGCAGCATCATGCATTGCAGGTCCATCATCAGTAGGTGGTGAAAAGAATTGTAACGTCTCGCCTCCTCGAGGCCGGGCCCGCTTACATCAGGTAGCTTTTTATAGGACATAGGCTGGCCTCACAGACCAACACAAGTCTTTTCTACGCACATTTGTCCTCACTCGTGCACACCCGGGAATAACTTTCCGGTCGGTCACCCATCCTGATATTGCTCCAGGCCAAGCACGCTTAACCTTAGAGATATTCGGAGCTAGGCTACCGGAAAAGAAGTTGTAATTTATTGATATGAGTATCCTATTAATCCTATTAAGCCCTAGATCGGGGTGTCACATACTCACCCCTTTAAGAGACCGACGTCCTCATTGGTCAATCCCAAGCCAGGAACGTTCTCTCTTGGCCACGTCCATGTGTCTAGTGCCAGCGCATGTGTCATGCTGTGTGACCACTCTGGATCCACACCAGCCATGCACACCATGCTTGCGCAACTGCGACACACGCGCTCGTGAAACCGCGAGAGTCGGCTCTGATACCATTATGTAATGTCCCGCCTCCTCGAGGCCGGGCCCGCTTACATCAGGTAGCTTTTTATAGGACATAGGCTGGCCTCACAGACCAACACAAGTCTTTTCTACGCACATTTGTCCTCACTCGTGCGCACCCGGGAATAACTTCCCGATCGGTCACCCATACTGATATTGCTCCAGGCCAAGCACGCTTAACCTTAGAGATTTTCGGAGCTAGGCTACCGGAAAAGAAGTTGTAACTTGTTGATATGAGTATCCTATTAATCCCATTAAGCCCTGGATCGGGGTGTCATAAGAATGGTTCTTGAATCATCGGAGTGGGCACACATACCCGCTTCTCCTCAAGATCAATTTTTTGAGCCACCATACTCCTCCTCACCATGTCCTCCTCTAAGAAGACAGCATTTCTCATTTCTACAATCTTTGTATATCTGTATAAGCAGTGGAAATGATAACTTTTTGATCTTTCAGTGTAGCCAATAAAATGGCAACCGACTATTTTGGGATCCAGTTTCCTAAGATTTGGGTTAAACAATTTTGCCTCCACCGGACTCCCCCACGCACGGAGATAGTCTAGCGAGGGCACTCTGGCTGTCCATAGCTCATACGGTGTTTTAGGCACCGACTTGCTTGGTACTCTGTTGAGAATATGAACGGCGGTTTTTAACGCCTCCATCCATAAACTCAATGGTAAATCAGAGTAGCTCATCATGTTGCGCACCATGTCCATCAAGGTACGGTTGCGCCTTTCAGCTACTCCATTCTGTTGAGGTTGACCTGGTACGGAGTACTGAGCCACTATTCTATTTTCTTGTAAGAACCTTGCAAAAAGGTCCTGGAGCTTGTCTATAAGGTGTATGCCGACCATAGTACTCCCCCCACAGTCAGACCTTACTATTTTAATCTTTAGATCATGTTGATTTTAACTTCTATTTTAAATATTTTAAATTTATCCAATGCCTCTGATTTTTCTTTAGTTTGATAAATATAACCATATCGGGAGTAATCATCTGTAAAGGTTATGAAAGAATCATATCCATCCATGCTTTTCACAGGAAAAGGACCACAAATCTGTATGAATGATCTCTAAAACTCCTGTGCTTCGTTTTGCATCCTTTTTAATTTTCTGTACGTAATGTCCTTTAATACAGTCTATGCATTGTTCAAGATCTGAGAACTCCAATGGAGGAAGAATCTCATTCTTGACTAGTCTCTCTATTCTCCCCTCGAAATGTGGCCTAAACGACTATGAGAGACCCGACCAATTTACATTCAAGTTTACCAAGTTGACTCGCGGCCCACGCATGGTATGCGAGAACTCAACCCGATAAAAGAGAATATAAACCCGGCAGTCCCCCGACATGCTTCTCAAGCAATGCCCAAGATATATACAAGCACGTCGGTAACATCACAGGTGATCATCACATAGGTTACATTAATTAATAACATTAATTTAAAATATTCTTACATATCAAGATTCATCATAAGTCTTGAAACTAATAAATTAAAGAGCGGAAGCAATTCTAAGGAACACGATAGTCGCCGCAGTTGCAGCAAGAAAACAGCAAAGGATTGCGATGCCCAGCCCACGAACATCGCAAATCACGGTCACTCGCATGTCTTGACTATGCCTCACCCTCGCCGGCATCGGCGGGGACAAAGTAGCCGAAGACCAACTCATCCTCACCTATAAAAACTTAAGCAACAAACGTTAGGTACAAAGGTACTCGCAAGTCTTACCCTGTTGTGGGAATTATTTTCCGACTCCAAGGATAACGCAATGTGGCTGTAGCAAGTTAAATAAGGTATAGGAATGGACTCGATTACTTAAAGCAGAAACTAAGCATATGTGAATAAGCATAAAGTAAAAAGGACTCTTGAGGGTATGAACATCTAATAAACCCAATCCCTAAGTACCATGTAACCATAAACCATGTACATACCATCACCCATGTTCCATCCGAACCGTGGATACCAATACTCATATTCCAATTTCCAACATGTTATGTGACAACTCGACGATATTATCCAAAGGACACTGAGCTTGATCATAACCGTGACCGCGGCGGATTCGAATCAATTTTACACCCTGCAGGGGAGTCCAACTGTACCTACACGACTGAGGACCATACGGCTCATGCAACCCGCTAAAGTTACACAAGGGGGTACTCACATCAACCTTTTTCACACTCGTGCCCACACGGTTGGAAAATCCACACGGTGCCGAGTACCACGACCTCGCAGGCACACGTGAGTCCCTCGTCGAGTATCACGGCCTCGCAGGCACCCATGACTCCCTCGTTTCACACACCGTGCAGTCATCGACCAAACGTTGGTACGAAGTGAGATACTCACCTTGTCTTACCATTATATCGGACATATGGTATGAATGAAAAATGCTCAGGCCAAGATAACACGGCCGGGTCCTAGGTCAACACAGACGGGGCCTACGGCACACAAGATCTCCATGTCTTGTTGCACTCCTATCCCACCGTCCGGATTTCAGTTTTTAACACTTTCCAACTTTTACCAACATATGAACTTGCCACAAGCTCATAAGCAACCAGGATAAATCCTATACGTGCGAGTGAAACTTACCACTCGACTTCTACCGTGTTATCTAAGCATGGCTAAGCATTTCGTGACTTGAACAAAAACACTCTATCCAGGTTGACAAGGTGACGTATTCAATACCAAGGAGGGGTACATGCAACAATAATAGGTGTTCCCGACTTTATCACTATGCCCGACTTTAATGCAGTCCTATACGTAAGCATTCATATTAATCATTAAGTAAATTTCTTAGGATACCAATATGAGGTGCTTGCCTTCAACAACGGCGGTGGTGTTGACCTCCTCAGCAGTTGGATCAGCCTCCGGTTCTTCTCCTGTAGTAGCACCCGCGTTACTCTTAGACGGATCGTAAGCTATAAAGTAAAATCGCGTCGATATGAGAGGTATGCTATGATGCCATGATGCACGAATGATGTGATATGGTGCAGAGAGGTAGCTATTAAGTCTACGAACACAATGCAAAAAGAACAAAGTCAATCGGGGTTCTACAGCTCAAGTTATGCCCTAAACAGTTTTACCGATTCCGGTTACGGGTTTCCCGGTTCCCGGGTTTCCGGTTCCGATATGGGGTGGCACACGGATGTCGTTTCCGGGAAAAATCTCAAAACACATCTCATGTACGGGCTTTACTAAGTGTCTTGGGTTACTACGAGACTAAGTTTGAGTAGTTTTGACTCGCGGTAGCAGGAACACGAGCTCTCCGACTGTCGTTACCCGTTTACGACATCTGGAAAACCGTAACGGTGCCGTAAAAGTCGTAACGACTTTTCCGGTGAAATTCAAAGATAAGTTACAGGCATGGGACTATTTTTAGTTTAACGTAGGCTCTAAACTAAGACTTTTGGCTCTGGTTTGGAGTCAAGTTGAGCTTCTATGAATTTATTAAAAATCTAACAAGGCTCTGTTTTTCAAATTATAAATTCAGAAGCATGTACTAACACTTATGGAAAAATCATGAAACTTCATAGATCTACTACTGAGCATCTAAACTAAAGTTTTTGTTCAAGTATCAGGCTTTTGGGTGACTTTCCTAATGTACTTCAGATAAAGGCAATTAAACTAGGTTTTTAGGGATATTATCAATGACATGCATGCACAAATGTTCATGAAAATTCTGGTAAAAATGCAGGAGATGAACCATGCCAAGATACAATTATGGTACAAAAATCAACCCTAGAATCCTTCTGGAACTTCAAATAAAAATCAACAACAAAAATAATTCATTGAATTATTAAAGACATTCCAGTGACATTTTAAAAACATTCTTTAACATAAAATTAATTCATTGTTCAAGGATTCAAAAAAAATTAGGTTTGGAATTTTTAGATTTTTTCATGATTTGTTACACACTTTACAACTTCTGGCTAATTAAAGGAAAATGGAAAAATTGATGTAACAGTGAGCAGAACAGGGTAAAATAGAGGGCGGCGGTGCTCCGGTGGGAATCTCGCCAGAGAAGAAGGTTAGGGCAGGAAGGGGGTAGTCGTGGAGCATCACCGTGAGTCAATGCACTGATTTGAAGAGGATTAAGTCCACGGGGAAGAGGGTAAGGTGGGCGGCGACGATGGCAATGGCGGCAGTTCCAGTGAAGATCTACAGTGGCGCTGGAGAAACTTCCTCACCGGTGATGATCTGCGGCCGTTAGCTTGTCAAATTGGTGCACCATGGTGAGAGGATCTAGCCGGTGAAAGGAATTGAAGAACCGGGCTACCGTGGCGACGAATTTTGAAGAATGGTGGCGACGGCGGTGCTCTCAGCCGAATAACAGGGGCGGCGGCGTTCCTGAGAAATTAGGGCACAACCGGGGGGCTAGATGGTTGGAGAGCTTCAGGGGGTTGAGGAGAGCTTGCTCGGCACGGTGGCGCGGCTTTGGAACGGCCGGCGTGAGCTGGCGTCGTGGGGCGGCCGGCGGCTAGGGCAATGGTGGCAGAAAACAGAGCAAGGCAGGGCTTGCGCGCGGGGGAAGGAGCTGGGAAGGAAGAAGGAAAGGAGGGGGTAGCTTGGGCTTTAATACCCGAAGGAGATGAGGAAGGGAGAGAGGTGTGAGGCGGCGTTGTTGATTGGGCAAAGGGGACGGCAGCCGGCCATTGGCGCGCAAGGCGGTGGCTCCTGCCGGGCGGTGCCGTGCGGCAGTACGAAAAAGTGATGGCGCACTAGAGAGAGGGAGGGAGAGGAGAGAGGGGGAGGAGAGAGGGAAATGGGGAGGAAAATCTCTTGGAGAGATTCACTGCAAGGAGGAGTAATGGCGCGGCACGGGAGATCGGCCGGGGCGGCCGGTGCTGCGCTCGGGCTGCTAGCCACGGCAACGGCCACTGCAGGCGGTGGGTACCGTAGCTCATCATGTCATTTTTAATTTTGGTTTTTAATTAGTTCGATTACCCTCCCTCTTGATTCAATAGAAAGTCCTAGCTGTCGAGCTCAAGAATTTCTGAAACTTTTTGTGTGAGCTAAAAGAATTATTTGGAACATCTTTGCTTAAAGGAAGGTGCTCTGATTCAGCCTCTAAAGATCTATGAATTTTCAAATTAGTTCAGATTTGTTAGAATTTTAAAAGGGTTTAAACCTTTCCCAAAAATTTTGATAAAATCTCCAAAATTCTATTTTAATGTGTAGTTAATTTTTATGCAAAAACATTGGGGTAGTTTTATTAAGAAAACAAAAGACCTCTTGAAAGCCGATTAAGGTTTCCGAAAACGATGAAAACTTCGAAACCCTAACCCAAAAGCCAAAACGGAAAAGGTCGAAATCAAATTCAAATCTAGTGAGCTCAAATTCAAAAGGACAAAAGGTTGAACTTTTTGGGATGTGACAACGACAGTGCCACAATTTCGACGAGACATGAGGAGTTCTCTTTCTTTTCTTTTCTTTTGTCAACGAGGACACATGAACATTCACATCACATACAACATTCACATTTTCAGACATGAATAATAAATAAAGTCGACCACATAAGAGTGCAACACCAACACATTTATTATCAATCCATAAAGAACATTTGCCATCTCTAAAATAACAGTCATAACGATCACGATCCAAAAGTGATACACTAATCAAGTTTCTTTTCAAAGAAGGTACATAAAGAACATCTCTAAGCACAAATCTAAAACCATTAGCTAAATCCAAATGGACATCCCCGACAACTTCAACTCCATTAGCCACTCTTATGGAACTTTCGCTTCTTTGCGTAGTCCTTGTCGAATGGAACCCCTGTAAGGAATTTGCAATATGAATAGTTGCTCCTGAATCAAACCACCAAGTGGTTCTGGAGTAATTCACAAACAGAGATTCATTGACAAAAGTTACTGTATTCTCACCGTTCTTGGCCATTATCCTCTTTAGGTGCACAGGGCAGTATTTCTTGTAGTACCCTTTCTGCTTGCACACCAAACACTGGTCCTTCTCCACAGTGAATTCACTTTTCTGTGGGTTGCGGTGCTGATGCTGTTGAGGCTGTTTACCCTTTTGCTGTGAGGAGGAGGGCTTGTAGTTCTTCTTTTTTACATAGTTGATAAAGCCACCTTCGGTAGACTTTATCCTGTCCTCCTCCTGCACACACATCGCAATGGTCTTTTCGATATCCCATGATCAAGAGTCGTGTTATAGCTAACAACGAAGTTAGAAAATTCTTTTAGCAACAAAGCAAAAACCAAATGAACAATGTGATCCTGGTTGAAGGACAGATTCAATGGTTTAAGCTTGTTGTTCAATTGAACCATGCGAAGTATGTGCTCTCTTATGCCATCGCCTGTGTAACTTGCTGTGACCAGTTGTTTTATTAACTGGGTTCCATAAGTCTTTGAAGAGCCAGTGTACTGACTCTTTATTTTGTCAAGGTACTCAGCGACGGTGTCATAATCTGTAATTGAACCCAAAATTGCTGGCTCAATTGTATTCTTTACCATAGCCACACATTTCTTGTTGGCTGAGGTCTATTTTGCTCGCTCAAGGTCATATAATGCCCTTACAGGAGCAAAATCCCGTTCTTTCTTTTGCCATTCAGCATCAGTATCTTTTTCGCCTCTGACAGGTGCAGTAGGCTCTGTAGGACATGGAGTGATAACCATCCAGTCCACCTCGGCTAAGATAAAAGCAAGGTCGAGTTTTTTCTTTTCAGGCACCATAGTTGTCTCCTCTCAGAGTTGGAATCTCCTTGATGCTACTCATCAAGGAGTATCCACCTGTAGGTTACCAAGTAATGTGAGAAGCAAGAATTGAACATATACATTAAGTCTATATCACCGTTAGACAGAAAATAGACAGAATTGTAACTATATAAAAAATTATGCAATTAAGTCCACATCACCGTTGGGCAGAAAATAGACTAAAAAAACATAAATAAAAACAATCATGATATTTTAATTAACAACTTTGGTCAGAAAATAAACAATATCATGTATCATGAAATAATTGCACCCAAAATTAAAATTCTCCTGTTGGTTCAAATTTCAATTTGTAGCAATTATTATCAATTCTATCAATTCGCAGCGGAAACATTAAAAAATTATACATTCCAGTAACAAATTTAACTTTAGTTTACTCTCTCTGTGAAATTTATCCCTTTGATTCAAAATTTTACAGAGGCAAAAAATAAATTCTATTCAAATTCTATTTAATTCCTGGAAATGTAATCAGAATAAAGAAAAACTTTTCTTCTCTACTGTTCCTGGAAACGCCGGCCCAAAAGGGGTCGTTCTCCTTTCAGCCCGCTCGCGCCCGCCGTTGCTGGGCTCGCGGCCCGGCAGCCAACGGCTGGGCCGTCGAATCGGCCCAGTCACGCGCCGGCTGCGCGCGCGCCTTACCGGGCTCGCGGCCCGGCAGCGGACAGCTGGGCCGCCAAACCGGTCCAGCCGTGCCTCGTCCCGCTCTCAGCCGTCCATCGCAATGGACGGCTGAGCGCGGTTCTCGCTCGATCGAAACCACCGGCGCCCGCGTCTGTTGAAAAACCCTAGCCACTGCAGCGATTCTCTCTCTTCTCTCTCCACCGGCGGCGCCAGGAAGAAAACACGGTCGACGTGCGAGTGAAAGAGAGAAGGACAACCGAGAGGGGGGCACGACAGTGCGCCCTTCAGCAGCACGCGCGTCGCCGTCGAGGACTCGACGGTGGCGCCCGGGTTCTCTCCCGTCGCCGGTTCGGCGCACTGTTTTTTTTTATTGCTAGGGTTAGGGCCTTTTCTTTTATCGATCCGTTCCCATTATTCAGATCCGTGAACTACCCAGGCTCTGATGCCAATGTTTACTCTAGATCCGTGATCTAGTCATACCGGTTGTGGTATGTGTTACTGTGTCAAAAGGTATATTTCGCAAGCTGTATATCATCTTCCAGAGAACATAGAAAATATAGAAGAGGTTTGCTAGTTCTCTCAGAACATTGAACACGTAGGTATGGAACATTTATTTTTGTAAAGCTGGAACAATTAGTTCTTAGGTGACTAAATCTTGTGTTGATTCCTTTCTACTGTGATCTAGTCACGGATCTAGAGTAAAAGGGGGTAGTGGATCGATGAGTGCAACATACCAGATCCAGACGTGATGGGAGCAGAAGAAGTACTCGCTCCGTCGTTGGCGGCCATGGCACTTTTCTCGTGGTCGTCGACGACGGTGAGGTGCGGCAAGGCGGTGGAAGTTCCCGTCGCTGGCTGCGCCTCTCCCTAGATCGGATTAGGGTTTGTGTGAGTGGGTTGTGGCAGCGACGAATCTCGTGTCTCGTGCCCCGGCCCCACTCCTGTTCCTTTTATTTGGCATAGTGCGATGGGGGCCCACCAGCCATTATTGGGCTGGGCACCTCCGATCAGCGCGTGGTATCGGGCACGGTAAAGGAGTCCGATCCGGTCACGTTGGTGACTGGATCGGTCCTTTTAAGATCAATGTCTAACATATTGCACATTTCTTCGTTGCTACATTATACAGAACAAATTGAATACACATCTGGAACATTTCTCTAAATCTCTCAGTCATGTGAGGAGATGATGTATCCTTGAAAAAATGCTCAGACTAGAAAGATTGCTGAAGTAAAAACTTGATCTTTGTCCCACGCGAACCTTGGGATCAAGATTTGAAACATCATCAACACTGCAGGGACCTGAAATTGACGATTTAGTGCATTGACAAGTACTTCACAACTATTATTACAACGGCGGCAGGCAGAGGCAGAGCAGAGGACTGATTGATGTAGCGATATGCTGTTGATGCCCACAAGCAAGCTCCGTCCCCTGGACACAGTCTGATCTACTAGCAGATCTATATAGGGACAATCTGATCTACTAGCAGATACTAGATAGTGCTAGGCCCGTTCTTTTGCTTGAGATAATCACAATCGCGGTCAGGTCGCATTTCCTGTCGCCGCATGGGAACAGGAGTGGATCCATCGATCAAATATACGCATCGATCTACACTCCTACAGTTAACAGCGAGCACCCTGCTCTACCTTTAGAAGCAATCACCACCAATAGCGACTATATAGGGCCCCCTAGTGTGGTAGCTCATGGATGGAGATAATAATGCAGCATAATCCATTTACTAAGTAACGATAAGCCTGCATTTGTTAGTGCAACCAACACACATCTATTTTCTGATGAAGATGATGAAGGCCCAGTGGCGCGCCCGACAAGCTCCTACCAGTCATGTTCGTAGTTATGCATGGTTTTCCCCCGCGAATAATTGTCCTGTAGTATGTTTTCAGTGTCAATGTCTTATCATCAAGTTTTAAGCCGTCGATCATGAAAATTAACTGTTCTCTCTTTTTACATGAATTCCTTTTTAGGGTTATTTTTACTTTTTTCTTTTTTGCGATGAAAGGTTTTTTGTACATATGAATTCTTATTCTCATCAAAGAAGTGGGTACGTCCAATTTGTTTTCTATGTACCGTGGATACATTTTTGTATTATATTTAATTTTAAAGAAATCTAAAAGTAACACTTTGCTGAAAAACAGGTAAGTTTCAGGACAATTGCATGAACCTCGTCGATCGTTGATTTCTTTTTCCTTTTTTTTTATAAAAAAATAAAAGAAAATCAGCAGTGTGCATGCATATATACAAGTAGCAAGCTAGAATACAGAACAGTTTCGAAGGTCTTGCTGCAAGCATGAACTTTGTATGTTCCAGCAGCATTCCTTGGGCATTTGTACGTGTACCGCCTATGTGTCATCAGATAGAGAATCTAAGAAGAAGTACTCCTATGTGTCAGATTGTCAATTCTGAGCGCAAAGGCAGACACGTATACGAGCGTGCGACGTGTCTGAAACTCTGAAAGTGTCGTTATTGGAGCTATTCGATGGATGCATGCAGTACGTAGCTGGGACTCCGTACAGCTCGTTTGTGGAGCTATTCGATGGATGATGCACACGCGCAGTACCGAATATTGCAGCTCCCGCCGGCCCGCATGCTGACAACGGGTCGATGGCCAGTCCATTCGTCCTCATGGAAACCGACCCGTCGGCGAGGTAGAAGAAGAGAGAGATCGAGCACGCGTCGTCGTCGAACCAAAACAAAGACAGATGCATGGGGACAAACGGGATGCGTGTGGGTCGCTGGATCTGGATGGATCATGGATGGATGGATGGATATGCACACAACAGTAGCTGCATGGATGCCGGAATCTCGGTTCTCGGCGATTGGGGTCCTCCGCCGCGCGTGTGTCTCGATCGATCTCTAGCTAATTGTCTATTTGATGGGTTGGCGGCGGCCGGCCGGCCGGCCGGCAAGCTGGGGCGGCACGGTCGGGCGGCACGGCGCAGCTTTCTGCCGCGTCGTTTGGTCGGAGGCTAGCTACGGGGTCGGCCCCGTGTTACGTCCACATCATCGTCGTATCAGTATCACTTAAACGCGCGCCACTACTCATACGTACGCGCGAGTACTTCAACGTGCTTATGCATGCGTGCGGACGACGTGCGGTGTGGAAGAAGTCGAAGGATGGCAACCTGTCATCGCCTCATCGGGCGCGTGCAGCACACAGCATGACAGCATACAGTAGTATGTGCGACCGATAATTCGAACACGAGCATGCATGGCGACCGACATCACATGCATGGCCGGCGGCAACAAGCCAGCAGGACGCACAGGCATGGCTGCTCTCGCTCGCTCGCTCGCTCGCTCGTCGAACAACACGACATCCGACATGCATGGCCGGCATCAAGCTGCAGCGGCACATGGACCGTAAGTGTGGGCTTTGCGGCCACACGCGGATATGGGCTACCGTCTCTCGAGCAAAGGAAATGAAGGAAGGAGGCCCCCGAATACGACGACGGGCCACCTCTATGAAAAAGCCTACTCAGCCTTTTTTTTTTCTTTGTCCTCCCGAGCGGACTGGATGAACGAACGAACTGGGCTGGAATGAAAACGAAGGTCAGCCAACTGTTTGAGACTTCTTTTGCTGTGAGCCGACTTGTACTAGCAACAGCCTTATCTTACCACCCCCCCCCCCCCCCCCCCCCCCCCCCCCAAAAAAAAAAGGAAAAAAAGTAGTAGCAACAGCCGAATGCTGCGGAGTCACGGCGCACGCGTGCACGTCTGCTGGCCTCGGTGGATCCGCCCGGCGGCAGCGGTGGCGGAGAGACCTAATGAACAGGAAAATCACGTTTCGACTTTAGTCCTCAGAGTTACCTCTAATTAATTGTACATATAATCAAGTAGAGTAGAGTAGTAGTAAGAAACACCAACTTTCTCTCTGTCTCTTTTTATTTGAAACTTGATGAGAAATCTTCGTTCACTCCACGATTATCTTGGGTCAAAGAAAACATTTCAAAACCTTTCTCCAAGACGTAAGTACCACCCACACCTTTCGTAGATACACGAGTAGACTAGTAACATTTTCGTCGTAATCATCGGCATTGGTAGTCGGTAGTACGTCGGATATAATCGGCGTAAACAGGTCAAAGACTCGACAGGGCTCTTTTACAAAAAGGAAACTCAGGCAGGGACGTAGAAGGGATCCACACCGTTTATCTCGTTTGCCACCAACCCCACCCCACTTCCTTCCTCGGCTGCATCTGCCCTTCCTCGCTGTCTTCTTCTTATTTCTCGCCGCCGTCGCGGCCCAACCAAAGCAAAGCTATCGCACGCGCCCTACCAACCAATCAGCCCAACACATGGCCATGGCGACGGCGAAGCTGACCACAACCCAGGGCGCCAGCCTGCTCGCTGGCGGCCGTTCCCGCCGATCCGCGCCCGCGCGCCGCGCCACGGTGATCGCGCCGCCGCCGGCTCCTACGCCGACGAGCTCATCTCCACCGCGGTGAGCGTCCCCTGCCTCCCTCTCGAACCCTTACGTCTCTCGATCTGACCTTCAGGGTGTTGCATGTGTCGTATGCGGTTATCTGTGTGATGTTAGGGTGGTTTGTTGTTGGTATCTGGCGATCTGTGACAATCACAACTGATGGGGACTGTGCGGTACCACTACGGTGGGGACGAAAAATCCTTTTTTTGTTTTGTTTGTTATGTTCGATCTGATAAAATTCTACGCTCACAAGTGGTATACCTAGGTCTACTGGTCAACATCTTGGGCGACCTATGTAACATGAACACCATGTTTACTTGAATCCAAGCCGCCTTATTCACCTGTATAACACCCACATATTAGTTCAATTTAGAAGAGTTTACCAAAGCGAGGTGTTGTTTAGTTAGACATACCATGCGTTATTTATTTATAGATGCCATGCTGTGGTGTGGAAATTCTTTTTCCTTGTATCAGCTCATGTGTGCTTTGGAATATCTGGATTGGTGTTGACAAACGACAAGGTCCCACCTATTTTACTAGTCCTGGCCTCTCTCAGATTCCTGATCGATAATTACCTAAGCAGTGTGCTGTGTAGTTTTGGTCAACTGATTGATCACCTACTGCCTTTTTACTGCCAAAAAATGATGTGTGATCCAGTTATCCCTTAACACAATTAGGATCTGTTTTGGTTTTCTGTCCTTGGACCGACACTTAATGTAATGTTCATTAGGATTGACGGCTTCGATCTATGAACATCTGTGTTATAGCAATTTATCTTACACTGAAGGAAATATGCAACATTAATTCTGCATCTGATGTTCTGAACACAAATATGTGAACTGGGTCACCGTTTCACCACAAATAATTAAAGGCAGCATGATCAATCAATAACTTCTGGCTAGTTGTGTAGTATTTCAAGTTTTATGCTAATGTAATGCAAAACACGTTTGTATCTTACAGCATCCCAGGCTAATTTTTATACTGATATGAGTTGGCCTTTCACTACTTCAAGAAGACCTGATTATATATTTGTTCATGATTTTGCTTAAGAATTGGGTGGCTGAGGTTGATTGTGACAACCTGGTCTGCTATTTTATTTCCTATGTTCTCATTAGTGCTCTTTTCTTTTTAGCCGCAACACATTTTTTCTGTTGTTTTTCTTAAATTTTCTGTTCACAGAAATCTGTTGCTTCCCCTGGCCGTGGAATTCTTGCCATAGATGAGTCTAATGCGACATGTGGAAAGAGGTTATCTTCCATTGGTTTGGACAACACAGAAGCCAACCGCCAGGCTTACAGGCAGCTTTTACTAACAACTGCTGGTCTTGGCGAATATATTTCCGGTGCTATTCTTTTCGAGGAAACTCTTTATCAGTCTACTACAGATGGCAAGAAGTTTGTTGACTGCTTGAAGGATCAGAATATCGTGCCTGGTATCAAGGTTGACAAGGTGTGTATGCCTTGATCTTTATGACCATATTAGCCAACAAAATGGTTGTGGCATCATAGTTCTCATTATTTATTGGTTCTGTAAAAGGGTTTGGTTCCATTGCCTGGATCAAACAATGAATCATGGTGCCAAGGTCTTGATGGTTTGGCATCAAGGACCGCTGAGTACTACAAGCAGGGGGCACGCTTCGCAAAGTGGTTAGTTCATACACTCTGTGTCAACATTATTGGTTAACCTTTCTAAAGTTGCTGTGGCATACGGATCTTTTCCAGGAGGACTGTTGTTAGCATCCCTTGTGGTCCGTCTGCATTAGCAGTTAAGGAAGCAGCTTGGGGCCTCGCTCGCTATGCCGCTATTGCTCAGGTAACAATACAGACTTGCAATTATGGACCTTCTTTTTCGAATATCCTCAGTGTGACTTGCTGACCAATCTTATCAGTGCTTATTTCCCACATAAGCTGTTTATATTATCATTTAGCTATGCTACAGTAATTCTACGGAGACTTGATGGTATCTGAATGGATGTGAGCTTTATTTAGACAGGAGAATGTATGAAAGAACTCTTTTTTTTTTCAAACCTGCATGTTTTCAAGTTTACAATAGTGTTTTCTTATGCGTAGGCATCCTTAACTTGGAATGAAACAAAAGGAAAAATGTGCTCACAGTTACAACAAATATATAGAGCTTGACATGGTATATGAAGAAAAAGTTGTGTAATCTTTTCTTATATGTTTCATCCTGAATAATCTTCAGGACAATGGCTTAGTGCCAATTGTGGAGCCAGAGATCCTTCTTGATGGTGACCATGGAATTGAAAGAACTCTTGAGGTGGCAGAGAAAGTGTGGTCTGAGGTATTCTTCTACCTAGCCCAAAACAACGTTCTGTTCGAGGGTATCCTGCTGAAGCCCAGCATGGTTACCCCTGGAGCTGAGCACAAGGAGAAGGCTTCTCCAGAGGCCATTGCGAAGCACACGTTAACAATGCTTAGGAGGAGAGTGCCACCTGCTGTTCCTGGAATCATGGTATTGATTGACCTGCGTCTCTTACTCTAAACCAGCTTCTTTACACTCCTGATAGAATCAGTTCTCTGTTACCTCAGCTGATCTTTACATCTCCTGCAGTTCCTTTCTGGTGGCAGTCCGAGGTGGAGGCAACTCTGAACCTGAATGCAATGAACCAATCTCCAAACCCGTGGCACGTGTCATTCTCCTACGCTCGGGCCCTCCAGAACTCGGTGCTGAAGACATGGCAGGGACGCCCTGAGAATGTGGAGGCAGCACAAAAGGCGCTGCTGTCTCGCGCAAAGGCAAACTCGTTGGCACAGCTCGGTCGGTATACTGGGGAGGGTGAGAGCGAAGAAGCCAAGAAGGGCATGTTCCAGAAGGGCTATACCTACTAATACGGTAGAGAGGTTTTCATGACATACGTATTTCATATCATTTCGTGCTCCTGTTTTTCTTTTTTTTGGAACTCGAGTGAATAATCACCAACGTGTTGGTGCCAGCAACTCATAGCATCAATAGGATTTGGAGAAAAAAATAGAGATCCTGAAGACCGAGTATTATCTTGGGAACGAACTCTTACTCTATGCATATGCTAAATGGCGATGTATTAGTTGAGATGGTCTATTTCTGTTGGTGCATTTTTTCTTTTTGGTGAGAAGATGTTTCAGGGGCGGGGTGACTGCTGTTTGTGGGGCCTCTTAGAGCAACTTTTGTAGTCTCTTAATACTTACCTCTCAACAAGTTGCTATCGAGAGTCTTTCAACAACATTTTTGGTTTTACGGACTGAGTATCGCAGCAGTCTTCTAATACTCTCTCTCCTAATACTATTTGATATTGAGAGGAGATAAACTCCCCTTATATTATAAGATGGAGGTGGATATTGGGAGGTCTCAATTACGATTGAATGAAAAGACTATGAAAAGTGTTCTTTAATCTCAATATGATAGTTTTTTTTTCTAAGTTCTAGATGTTTTAGGAGACCGTAAAAGTTTCAGGCGGCATTCAGGCGTTCCATTTTGGCTGCCTGCCCCAGGCGTCCGATTCGGCTGCCTATGACTGGCAACGCTGCCTGGTAGGCAAGCTGGTTGGGCAAGCCCCTAGCAATAAGGCAATAAGGTATCCAAAGGATCTCTCTAGTTAAAATTGGTACTGTGTAAATGAAATAGTATACTCGAAAAGCTCCCTATCGTCACTCTTTGAGTTTTTCAGGTGAGGTAATCAACCTCACCTTAAACTTCATGGGTATTTACCACACCTGCCACTTATATGTATAGTCCAATCGAGCTTTTTTTTTTTTTTTCCATTTCCAGCCTCATCTGAATCTCGCCTTCATCTCCTTCCTCTTGTGAATGTAAGGGCGACAACGGATCTCGCCAGCCATCCCCGAGCAGTAGTTGCCCCGCCATCTCCTTTGTCTCTTCCCTCCTTACAATGTCACAGATACGCAAGTCTTGTTCCGTCCCTACGTCGCGTGACACCCACTGCCCACCTGATCGATCTATGTCCATCCCGCGATATCGATTCATCCTGCATCTATTTGGTATGTCAGGCCCATGTTGACGATGCCATTCATCGGCGTATCCTATGCTCTGTAGGCGTAGTGTGGTTTAATATGCATCAGACGATCTAGCTCAAAGAAACACACAACTAAAAGCCTTATGATCAGACAAGTAATACTGCCTAATAATGTCATTAGTAATAGAAAAATCAAAAGGTTAAGGACGAAATCATAGAGCATAGTATTAAATAAGCTATGAATGTAGTTCATGGTACTATTATGAAATGTATTATACTGTTATTTTAGTAATTGATTAATGGCGTACAGATTGGACGAAGGCAGTTCCAAAAAGTATTACGTATTTTGGAGCTTTTTTTGACACGTAATTAATTTTTTGGGTGGCAAACCACGTCATTTGAGTAGTAGATATTTGGGGAAAGAAAAGAGCCCGTGGGAAAAGCTACGAGAATCGCGCAGCAGCCATGGGCCCACGCGGCTAGCAACTCACTGCTCGCCAAGTCATTACCGTGCCGAGCCCGAACAAGGAAACCACTGTCCATCGACCAACGCCTGAACCGAGGCCACGTCGCCCTGATAGTCCTCTGTGCTCGTGTCCGGGCCCTCTTGCAGAGGCACAGCGGTACAAAGTGGGACGACTGTGCGATCCCACATGTCAGTGTCGCAATCCTCCCACACTGCTCGGGACTGTTCCTCCGTTCCTCACCGCCTCACCCCATCCCCTTCGCCCTACACGCCGCAGCCGCCACAACCCCGCGCCATCTCCGCCGCCGGTCGCTCACCGGGGCTGGTGTGTCTTCATTATTGTCAGCACCCTCATAAACGGCATAGCAGCGGCAGCGGGGATCCCCCCACGAGCTGGCCGCCCCCGCTGGACAGGGAGCAACGGAAGCGGAGGCAGGTTGCATGAGACATGTGAGCCTGCCGCCGCGGCGGAACGGGTGGTGATGCTCCAGGCCTCCGTGCTGCGGGGTCGCCTCCGCCTCCTCCGCCAGCCCCGTCCCCTGATCATGCCCTCCCCTCTCTTCCTCTCGAGGAACCCTAATCCCAGCCCGAGCACGAACCGCTCCTCGCTCCCCGCCGCCATGAGCACCAGCGGGGTCTACGTGCCGCCGATGCGGCGATTGCGCTCCGTCATCGCGTCCACCAACGGGAGCCTCGCGCCGCCGCCGTCTGCGGCCACGCAGGCTCAGCAGGCGCCGCGAACGCCGGAGTGGCGGACGGACGAGCGCTCGCTTAGCCCCCCGTCACCGCCCCTGCCGCGGCGGCGCGAGGCGCCTCTCCCCCCACGGCCGCCCCAGCCGGAGCATTTCCGGCAGCAGAGCGCTGGGTATACACGCTATGCCTACGATGATTTCTCTGAGGATGACTCGGATCGTGAGATAGACCGTTCCTCTGTTTCTAGCAAGGTGAAGTTGTCCTTGTATCATTTAATCCACTTTCTCACTTTCCTTTGGAAATGGAACAGTTCAAATTCAGTTATACTTCCCTGGACCAGTAGCAACTCAAAATCCTTGCAGTGGCTGTTCCGCAGTTGACGTTCAGCCATTTCATGCTAATGATTGGTGGTGGTGGCCACTTGTTGCATTATAGCGTGTTAGTTTTTAGCTACATTTCACATTTACTTTTTGACATTTTTCATGGGTTCCCTTCAATAATTCTTATCAGTAAACATAGAGAAACCATTGAACACTATGTTGAAGTCAAATGCATCAAGGACAGAAAAATAGATAGCACTCAAAGTAGCCATAATAGTTTTATAAGCTGAGATTCCTAAGCAAAATCATGATAAGCAGTAATACCAAAGTGACTAGAATTACACCTGTGTGTATTATATGTTTAGCTGCTCCATTTTGTGTGCCTATCCTCTGTTCATCGTGTCCAAAGTCTAAATAATGTAATTATGCGAGTTCTGTTGTGGAGAGCACAGAGCAGAATACAACTTGCTAAAACAAAGCTATTAGGTAGACCTGTTGTAAGTTCGGAAAATTTAGTGTTAAGTACAATCTACATTGCATGACATCTTGCTGGTAACTTGAAGTATTTTCCTCCCCTCAGCCCTCATCCGATTGTGACATGTGTTTGGAATGATGTAGTTTGTGAAGTTTGCAAAAATATTATTTGCTTTTGGACTTTTGACTTACTATTCTTGCTTTAGCCATTCCACTTATACTGTGAGATAAGTGAATGCATCTTTTCTTTTGTGTAGCACACTAGTAAAACATCAGAAGGACATTTTTCATTTGTAATTAGTAAAAGGTGAAATGTAGATGACTTTAATGTTAACATTTATCTTTATTTTTTTATTGGGAATACAATATCTGTGGTTGATATCCACTCCATCCATTCTTAATTATATCCGCTCTAGAAAATTCATAACTTGCTTTTGTTGTTCTAGCCTTTGTTTATACTATTATATTCTGTTTACATCAAAAGAGACTATGGAATACAAGTGCACGGATCTGTTAACTGAAGATTTCTTTATTTTCAAACTATTTTCTTGTACTACTTTCGTTCGGTAACTAGAATCTGTATATTTATTGACTTCCTTAAAATTTGAGGCTCAGTGAAGTATTTTGAATTGTCGATGAAAGATCTATTTGATCACTTGATCAGCGTTGCTGGTCAGAGACAGTTGAGTGCCACTCGGTTGCCTACAGTAGCAAAGCATCCTCCCTCCTATCTTCAGCTCACTTCCATTTTTATGGATCACACCATGCCGCCCTTTGCATGTTATAGTAATATAGTTTTTGTCTCTGAGTTCTGGTGGAACGATATGCTTAAAGAAATGTGTAGCCCAATAAAAAAGGATATGATGTATCTTTTTTGGGCTGTCTTCTTTGGTTTTTGTGTCTTTATGTTTTTAACAATTGCATTTTAAAAAATATTTCTAGGGTGCATCCACTTTAGATAATGTCGATGAATGGAAATGGAATTTCACATGCTTCACAGAAATGATAATGAGCAAGAGATTATCTCAAGGGAAAGGAAGGATAGGCGAGATTTTGAACAACTTGCCCAACTGGCTGATCGAATGGGTTTGCACAGGTAATTCATTGCCCCTCTGATATCTTGATACTGCACAGTAGTGCTTCTGTGATATGATAGTACTTTACATGATGGCAGCCGTCAGTATTCCAAGATTGTTGTGTTTAGCAAGGTTCCACTGCCTAATTATAGATCAGACCTTGATGACAAAAGACCTCAGAGAGAGGTATGTTAATTTTTTCTGTCTATCAGCATAAAGGTTAACATCCAAGCCTTTGAGTTGATTCTACCTATTCTCTTTGCTTCATAGGTATCTATACCTGCTGGCTTGCAAAGAGAAGTTGATGCGTTGCTTGCGGATTATCTTGCACAAAAGCGAATGAACAGTGGGAGCTTTCCTAATTCGGCCTTCTCAAGATCAAGCAGCACCGACAGTTTTGCAACTGATGAAGGCTTCTTTGAGCAGCAAGATAATCAGACTTCAACTAGTGCTGTTATGGAGAGGATTCAAAAAAGGAAAAGTCTACAGTTGCGCAACCAGCAGGCTGCTTGGCAGGTATCGTTATATGCTATATATCTCTGACGAATGATGGTTGAGATGGAATTTTTGCCAATATTTTCAAGAATTCTAAAAATTTAGTAAAATTATATTGATTGTGAAATTTGTTCTAAGGCCAAATCTATTATGTTGTTTCATGCCCCAATCCAAAAAAGTAGTGTTCAATGATGGTCTGATGGCCAAAAATGTGAAATGGATGAAGTACCATGTTTTTACTGTAACCGAATCACTGTCGGGAGACTGCACTTGTTTGTCACTGTTTCATAATTTTGTTTGATATGTGTACGTCACTGATCACTCACTTCACCACTCGTAAAGAACTATTTTCTTTGTCTTTCTTCTCAGTAATTTTACAAGGTGGAAATGAGTATAACTGGTTCAGAAGTTTCATATAAAAACTAATTTGATGAGCTATTTTCAATCATGGCCATGCTTCTCACTTTAAAATTCTTAGCAACACAGTTGTCAGGTTAGATTGCTATAGAATTCAACAAAATTGTAAACATGCATAAATTGATGCCATCTTGCAGTTTTCTGGTCAAAAGTTTTATTTAATTTACTTTCTTTTGATGTTGGAAAAAATTGCCACACTGTCAATCACACAAGTAGGTCCCATCTGTCACTAAGACACCGATGGCATACATTTTTTGCAATGGCATGAACCTAGTTGCCCCGATGATGTTTATACTTATATAGATGTTTAGACTTTGTGCCATTTTTTGACAAAGTGTTTCAAACCTTTCCAGGAATCAAGTGACGGTCAAAGGATGGGAGTTCCGCCGCAGTCTTCCTTCCTATAAAGAAAGACAAGCGCTGTTAGAAGCTATATCTCAAAACCAGGTCCTGTTATTGTTCTAGATATGTTTGTATACACAAACATATGGATTTCAATTATTTGATGTTACACATCATGTCAATGTTGTGTAAGAGATGTTCAGAAGGGTTGCAGCGAATTGAGCATGAGTTTTATTGAAATTTTAATATTCTCAATGATGGACTTCTGAAACCCAATTATTTTGCTTCTGATGATGAAATGAAGTGGTGAAATCATTGCATCTAAACAGGCAGTTACGGACTAAACTGTATACAACAACAGCAGCAAAGTCTTTTAGTCCCATGCAAGTTGTGGTGGGCTAGAGATTGAACACACAAGAACCTACGGGTAAAAGTTAAAAGAAAGTAAAAGATGGAAAAAAAAATCAGTAAAGAAGGGGATGGTAAAAGCAATAGGTGATAAAAATGGTGAAGCCAATAGAAGTCATGGTTCTGGCATGTGGATTGCTAGTTCAACTTTCGACGCTCTCCTATCCAAAGAAGTAAACTGTATGATCTGGCAAAACACATTAGCAATATTATTACTTGAAACTAAATGGATATATCAGTGTAAAAAGATGACTAGTACTTGAATATTTTTGAAGCATTATATCTGTTCCCACTCCTTTGCTGATGTATTTTGTTTGTTCTCCTTCCAGTTATCACTCATTCTTCCATTTTCCCTGGGAAGGCACTAAATCACATATTTTTGTGTAAATTTTCCATCAAGAATATTATTGGATGTTTACATTAGTATTTAGTAGTAATTAACTTTCCTGAGTCACCCTGTGGAGATATTCAAGTGGTAACATATCTTGTTTGATTGAACAGGTTGTTGTAGTTTCAGGTGAAACAGGTTGCGGTAAGACAACACAGCTACCACAGTATATACTGGAGTCTGAAATAGATGCTGCCCGTGGTGCTAGTTGCAGTATTATTTGCACTCAACCAAGACGGATATCAGCTATTGCTGTTTCTGAAAGGGTTGCTGCTGAAAGAGGTGAAAAAATTGGTGAATCGGTGAGCTGCTTGTACCTGTATTCCTGTAGGTATATAGCAAATTTGATATTTTGTTCTGTGAATTTCCTCCAAGTCTCCAAAAGACCATAGTTATCAATGTCTGTCCGTAGCATGCTGATTGTCCAATTGTCATGTACTGCAGTGAAACCTTACACTCCCTTGCA
>LFJQ01000402.1:0-30017 GCA_001182835.1 Oropetium thomaeum
CGCCGAGGCCGCCGCGCACGCCTACGACGCCGCCGCGCGCGACATCCGCGGCGCCAGGGCCAAGCTCAACTTCCCCTCGGAGAAATCCGCATCCACCTCCGCCCCGGCCAAACGCAAGCGCGCTGTCCTCGCGGCTCCTCCGGTCATAGATCTTGTCGACGAGGGAGCACGCGACGGCGTCGGTCAAGCACGAGCCTGAGGCCAGCAGCCAGAGCTCCGACGAGTCCGGCGCCGCCACTGCCGCGCTCCCGGACTTCTCGTGGCAGGGTATGTCGGCGCTCGACTTCGCCGCCCCGCAACCGGCCCTCTACGTCGAGGCTGAGCAAGCCGCCGGCAAGCGGCTGAGGACCGAGCCTGAGGCGTCGCCCGTGTCCTCGGAGTCCGCCGCCGAGTCGGACGCGCTGTTCGACGCGCTGCTCTTCAACGACGACCAGTTCCCCTACTTCGACGGCAGCGCGTACGAGTCCCTGGACAGCCTGTTCAGCGCGGACGCCGTGCAGGGCAGCGCCGCCGTCGGTGCCGCAGACGAGGGGATGGGCCTCTGGAGCTTCGATGACAACTGCCTCGTCGAGGACACCCTGTCCTTCTAATAATAAGACGGCTTCGCGTGCTGGTGTTGATCCGTGTTCATGTCTTCTTGTAAATTTCGTAGTATAACAGTGGTAGTGGAGATTTTGTCAAGTTTTTGCAACTTTGTACGAAGAGTTACTAGTAAGAAATTACCGGTTCTCGTCAAAGAAAGATCTTGCCTTGTGCTGTTTCCTGCTATCGCGTCGCAATATCTCATGCCAAACCAGTTCGATGAATCGAACAAGACAGACGAAACATGGCTTGGACCCTGGTTGGTTCATACTGAATTGCTGCATCTCAGTCGTTTCAGTCGTTTGACCTTTCGAAATTACTTACAAATTACAATCAGTACTACAAGCCGATGACTCTTGAACAGAGACAGAGGCTAAAGAAGGAGGCAGATTACTGTAAATTGGCGAGCTCGGCAGCTCCCTCTCGTCAGCGATGAAACCATCAGTTCGTTGGCAGACCCCGGATGCAGGAGGCAACGCAGCTCATTCATGAGGCCATTTTATTTTTACAACGTACTACTATTCATTTCCGATTTTACAACGTGAAGCAACAAACATCGATTTGTAGTTGACAAACAGCAGGCGTTGATTTAACTTGCCCGGAAGACAAAGAGAAGATAAACTTGTCAGCCGCAATTCTTTTCTATTTTTTTTTAATCGCAGCCGCAACTTGTTGAAGGGAGGAGCCCGAAAGACAAGGAAGATAAGATTTCGTTCCGTTTCTTTATCGCCAACGGACGGGCGAGACACTGAATCTGGGCAGGCTTCCCTGCTTCCAAGGTCACTTCCTTCCTCAACTCGCACATATTTTTAAGGGAAGCGTCAAGTTGTGGCCTTGGTGGTGTTCCGATCGCCAAAGCCCAGAGCCAGCAGAGCACAGCACGAAAAAGTTGTCGACATGCCGGTCCTATTCCTATCATCCTATCACCCAACCAACAACACGGAGGAGAAACGAGTCCCTGTGATGATGGGTGATTAAACAAACCAGACAAGGTGTTGCCATGCCGTCCCATCCCCATGCATCTTGCAGTAGCAGGTCGTGTTTGTGCACACCTCTACCTTCAGAATTTTTTTTTTGAGGTATATCTTCAGAATTATTCAGGTGTTGTATCAGTTCTCCTCCGTATTTATATCCTGCCCATGCTCTCCTTTTCTAAAAATAAATAAATAAATAAATAAATAAATCGTGCATGATGCGTGTGACCACCATGATACTTTTTTTTTTCCCTGCGCATCGCCGACAGACGTATGATAATTTGTGGTCGAGGCCGAGAAAAATAAAACTATACAGTACATAGTGGGTGGTAAATTGAACGTTTTTATATTATTAACTGACTAGTAGATAATTTCCAAGGCTGCTGAAACACCGTCGCAAACTGTTGGTGATCCCGAAAATGTGTTCCGTGCGTTATTATTATTCTAGTGTGGTTGATTTTCTGGAAACAACTTTGCCTTAATGGTCAGTCTAGTGTATAGCAGGGTACCGACGAACTACTACGAGTTTGACCATGCAACGTGGTCAGTGGCGGATCTAAAATTTTAATCATTGGGACAAATTGAAACAACTTGATCAACCTATAGTCAAATAATATAATGAAGACAATTATTTTAACTTTTGATTTTAAATGTGAGCTTTGTGAAGGTAAAATTGGGTCCTCTTCTTGTGTTTATAGGCTCAAATTACTCATATTTATATGAGTATGATATTAAAGAATATATACAATTGATTGTTTTGCAAGATTTTTTAGGGGGACAGTTGTCCCCCCATGCTACAGTACTGGATCCGCCCCTGCAAGTGGTGCGGTGCCATCGATCCCGGGCAATACCACTTTGGCTTGATACCTTGCATGGTTTTGTTTTGTGTCCCTCGTCGGCATGGCACTACTACGGCCCTCTGCTTCAATACAAAAGCTGATTGATGGGATACTCTAATGAGGTGAGATTAGATTATACTCTACGTACGAACATTGATGGACGTTCTTATTAAGCTTAACAAATCGTCTCTAAACCCAATAGAGATCGAGGCAGTTCAAGAGCTTATTAGTTAGGGCATGTACAACCCCCGTCTCTTCGGCACATATATCAATATGAAAAGACAAAAAATAACTAGAGTCTTACAAACCAAAAACTTCTTATACTGTCTTTTAATAAATAAAGATTATTTAATGACTATATAGTCTAGATGATCAGCTATGACCATATAATTTATGTACTCGTGTGTGTGGCTAGATAACATGAGAAGAACGGAAACTAAGCTTTGTTCTTTTATTAATCCATACCACTTAATTAATAAAATGTTGCAACCGCAGTTGAAGAGTAAAATCGAAATGAACTTGAAAAAACAAACCGAACTCGAATAGTATCAACTTTAATATCTAAATCAAATAATTCGTCCTTTTAAGAACCAAGGAAATTTTTTGAGGTGATAGAAACAATAGCTTTCTGTACCAATAATTTGATCCAATTCATGCCGCTAACGAACTCAAACAAATCAGATTCTCCTAGCTTTTTTTTCTCTGAAAAAACTATTGTCCAGTCAAAACACGGGAGGAACTTTGAAGGGAGTTTTATGCCTTTCCTCGAGACTCTCCGTAATCATCAATATTGTCTTGAAATTACATAAATATATACTTGAAACATGGTAGCAGGTTGCAGCATACGGCAAGAACTCCCAATTGAACAACTCCTCAAGCTAATCGGTTATCACACGCAAGCGAATTGCATAACAATTAGCAGCCGCGCGAACCGGCTAACAACCGCAGATCCACAAAATCGAGAAGGGATGCAGCAACTGCAGATCCACAAGCAACGGAGGCGCGAGCAAGCCGACGGGATGGGGACGAAGCTTACAGGATGTGTGGACGGTGACTGCCAAGCGAGTAGGACGGGCTCCGTCGCGCAAGCACGACCTTGACGGCTGCATGCTCTGCCTGACGGTTGACCGACGTCTTGAACCAGCAGCGCGTGGTCCGACCCTCTCGCAGCTGCCCACCACACTGAACCTCAACGCTGCTCCAAGGGCTGGCCGCCACGGCGAAGAATCACCGCGGAGGCGAAAGTCACGACGCGAATGATTTCAATGGCAGGATGCACGAGATCGGGTTGGAGACGGCCCTCTTCTACAACACTGCTGACAGGTGTCTCCAGTGCCTCGGACCACACGAAGAAGCCGCCTCTTCCGGAGAGTCGTAGCAGTCGTCTCTTCATCAGAATAAGGTTACGTTTGCAAAATAGTCATACACGTCAGCAGCAAGAGACGCTGCTTTTAACTGCGTTGTACAGGCCCTTAGGCACCAGTAGTAGCACGATGTGACCTAGCTAGCTAGCTCCAACGACGTAGTAGTAATTAAAGCGTCCAAGTAGCTAGCTCAAGATGGGTACGTGCTACTTACCCAAGAATGGATTAGATGGGAATGGGATGACCAACCTCCGCGGCAGATGCACGCGCCCAGTTGATGATAGAGTACAAAAAAAATGGCTGCGGTGCAGCTGCAGCAACATAAAAAGTAACCTGAGCCCTCCAATAGCATCGGTTGGAATCTTTTGGCGCCGTAAACCGCTTGTTGGTGATATACCGCCTTTCCTGAAAACTGGAGTGCCGGCCGGGCCGTACAAGGTTTTCGATCGGTACGTACTATAAGGCTTTACGGTATCGCCAAAATTCCAAGCTTACTGGTGTACCTCCCGATGGAAACTGTTGGTGTTATTAGTACTCTATGTACTACGATCATTAGTTCAAATTTGATCCAAAAAGACTTCAACTATCTACTACTACTATATTAAAAATCAAGTGAAAACCAATGAGTGAGTGAGTAACTGAGCACCGTCGATACCTTTCGCTTCCAGATCTTTTGACCGTCCGATAACTCATCTCTGACCGTCGGATAACTCAGCTCAGGAATACGCGAAAAAACTGTGCGCGTGCGTGGGTAAGGAAGGATGACCTCGTTTCTTGATCTGATCTGAAAGTTGCACTACATGCATACACTAGGCGTGCAAGTTGCGCAACCCCCGGGCCCGGCCCTTGAACTTTTGTTGTCTGCTGGAGTCACTCGCACTCACGCGTCACCTATCCAGCTGACGTCGTCTGCGTTCGTTCGTTTCTTCGCTGCCCCCAATTCGTTTGGGCCGAGGCATCATCAAATAAATCAAAAGCGGTTTTCTTCTTCTTTTTTTTGTTTCTTTCTTTCTCCCGCCTTTTTGTTTGCTGTTTGCTCCTTGACCCCTCGTCCTCTCCAAACGGCTCGACACGCGCGGGCGGCGGGCGCTCTATATAATCGCCACGGCCGCCGGCGTCCACCAGTGACACAGTCACACACAAAGCTTGACTGCGACTTCTTTGCTTTGCTCCTTCCTGTACGTAGTAGCTGACTGACGTAAGCGAGATCATCTCAAGATGTGTGATGGCGCGATCCTCGCCAAGCTCATACCGAGCCAGCCGGCGCGGCGTGACGACGTCGTCGCCACGCCGGGCAGCAAAAGCTCTGACGACGACGAGTTCGAGGCCGCCTTCCGGGAGTTCGACGAGGACGACAACTTGGAAGAGGAGGACGAGGAGGCGCTGTGGTTCGCCGCCTCCCTCGGACAGGGAGCAAGCGTAGGACGAGGAGGCCGAGCGAGTTCCACGGCGTCCGGCGCCGGCCGGGGGGCAAGTGGGCGGCCGAGGTCCGCGATCCCGTCAGGGGCGTCCGCGTCTGGCTCGGCACCTTCCCCACCGCCGAGGCCGCGGCGATCGCCTACGACCGCGCCGCGCGCGACCTCCGCGGCGCCGGCGCCAAGCTCAACTTCCCCGCCAACAAGCCGATTTCACGCAAGCGCCGCGCTGCCGCTGCCAGTAACGCGACGACGACGGCGTACATTGCGGACCTCGTCGGCGAAGGAGCCGCGTTGTCCGCCGACAACGATACTTCCGGGGCCAGCAGCGGCAGCGCCCTGCCGGACTGCTCGTGGCAGGACGGCATGTCCGCGTCCGAAGACGGCACCGCGCGGCCTCTGGATCTCTGCGGCAAACGGCTCCGGAGCGAATACTATGCGGGAATTACAGAGGAGGTGTCGCCGGCAGCACGCGAGGACCTGCTCTTCGACGATCCGTTCGCGTTCGGCGATCAGCTCAGCTTCTTCAACGGCGGTGCGTGTGCGTACGAGACGGCGCCGGAAGCCCTGTTCGTCGTCGGCGGCGGCGAGAGCCTGGGGCTCTGGAGCTTCGACGACGACCGCCTCGTAGATGACACTGCCTGCTACTAGAACGTCTAGACTAGGCTTTCCTTTTCCCTTTCTGCCTTCCGCCCGGTGCTCGATGGATCGTGTATACTGCACGAACATGTTACCGTTGCACAACTCGGATTCCCATGCACATTTTGTTGCCTGCGTCGCGTCGTCTCGTTCTGCTTCCGTCTCTTTTTGAGATGTGGTTAATTAATTCATTTTCTGGTCTTAATTACGCTCAAAAGATTTTTTATACACGTTCAAGAGTTCGAAGAAATAAATTTTGACATCTTCATGGCAGTGATTCACGGCTAATGGTTTCAGAGGACCACCGGCTGATGGACTAAAAGTTCTCTCTGTTCAGCTTGCCCATTCCTTTATATTTCGGTTGATCGAAGCCTCTTGGGCTCGTTCTTCTTTGCTAGCTCAAATCGCCTGGCTACCCAAAACGTGAATCGATGTGAATCGTAGATATGCCAGCTCCTCCTGCGGTGAAGTATGCTAATAGGGAGCCACATCACACGTATTCCTGGAATATGTATGAACTCAAGGTGCCTTTCCTACCACGCATGTTGGATTACAAGTTGCTTAGCCACGAAAAAAGGCGGACCAGCACTGTGAACTCACGGGCTCATTCACTAGTTAATTGGATGATTCTGTGCGTGGTCATCTCCCTGTTGCACGCATTGTCTTGACCAGAGCGCTGAGCCCGGGGGTGGATAAAATAGAGATTGTAACCTAAATAAAATGGCAATATTGCTGACCCCACCCGAACCTGAGCCCTGTCCAAATACTAGAACTTTTGTAATTTTAATAACAAGTAAAATTAACCAAATCTTCGTGAAAACAAGTAAAATCAACCAAATGGCATATCCTAAATTTGACCGAAACTACATGGCAGTGAACAGTCATGGTCAATACTCCTGCCTGAAATCTTTTATCAAGTTTAATCTTTGTCGGCCAGGTCTGAAAAAATCCTCAGGTCTATCTACAGCCGCACAAGAATGTCTTTCCATGGAGTAGCGAGTGTGAAATTTTCGACACTTACTAGTAGTTCGTGAAGGGAAAAATAGGATAGGCTTGAAACTATTGTATAACATGGTTCACAAAATATGGGCCAGCTAGCAACATCTCACAATAAAAGAGACATTTGATAATTCCTAATAAGTTGTTTGAATGATGAAGAAGTGTATGTATAAAATAGGTTATCCTTCCTGCTACCCATCCATAGCCCATGTATAAAATGTTAACCAATAGATAAAAATTTGCACCTTTTACCTCTGTACGGTGGCAAGTGGCAATACAAGTTTCCATCATACCGAGTACGCGGTACGGTGGCGGCACCGCGGTTTGGTAAATAAGAGGATTGTTCATATAGCATACCTCTATAGTATTATTTTAAAAAAAAATTGAAAATGTAATAAGTCTATCTGGTATAGTTTCCAACGATTTTGCCTTCAGTACCTTTGATCCGCTCTGTTTATAAAACCAATCAGTGCATATTGCAGATTATAGGCCATGTTATAAATTCCCCCAGGCCCTGGGTAATGCAATAACATTAATCGACTCCCAAGGCAGAGAATAATTGATGCTTGTTTTTGTAATTGGTCGACAATAAAAGAACATGTGTGTATCTAATAAAACATGTAAAATATCTTTGTTTTTCAGAGCTCTCTATTTCATTGCTTTTGGCCAAGTGGGTGGAACGTGGTTGCCACAAGCCACGCCCAAGAATCAAACATTTTCACTCAGATATAAATACAGAGGAACGGTGAACCTGCCATCGGAGGCCACTTTCTTATAAAGTATTTGAAACTAGTACAAGTTGCGTTATGATAGCGATCGAGGAGACAGTCTTAAGAGAGGTGTTAACATGGCGGATAATACCGCCGATTAGGTCATGTGCTTATTCTAATCCTTTTAGCTGTGGTTGCTCTGTCTACCAAGTTTGTTGCTATGCGTGTGACGTCAGTGCTCAAGTAATTCGCCTGGGTCTTTCTCTCTCTAAAAAAAAAGTTCAAAAGTTGGTCCATGCGGACCAGAACTTGACGGACACAAGTTGCCCTGGATATATGTTAGAAATTTACGCAAATTACGATATATTGTAATTTAAAAATAATAGAAAAAATATGAACCAGAAAAAGATTAATGATGTAGCCCGAGGCGGGACCAGTGCCGAGGGCACCGGCGGCGCCGTTGTCACTGGCCGACATAGTGAGCTGTTCAATGTCGTCAATCAAAATCGATGCCGGACGTTGTACGCAGTACAGTCCCGCGAACAGCCACCGAAAAAAAGACGTATGCGCACCGATTTTGTTCGTCGAGAAGAAGATGTCGTCAAAGAACAAGACGAGCAATCACGTGATGAAGTACGCTCCCTAAAAGTATTATTGTCTTCCTATCTCGATGCAAGAACCCGAAAAGACAGAGGTTCCGATACCTGCTCTCCTACCGGCCGTGCACGCGGTACTAACAAGAAAATTGCTGTAGCGTTTTCTCTGTCATGTCTTCTCCTCTCTTGTGTAGCAAAATCATCTCTTAATAGAGCTACGGAAGAGAAAAAACGTACAACCAAAAGAAATGAGCAATTATTTATTTAATTGCTATACAATGCGCGCAACGGCATGCCAAACGGCCAGCACTAATGCACATTATTTCTCTATAATAACCCATTAGCACAACAATGCTCCTAATGGTTATTAAAAATAATTCTTTCAGTTATAACTTTCCAAGTAACTCCAATAACATTAATATGAGCCTTGAAATTTTAATTTAATTGTTAGTAAAATCAATTAAATCTAACAACATATGCGAGGTTTGCCACACAAGTCTGGGACGTGAGACACGCCAGGAGGGCTGCACCGACAAGCTCGACTCAAGGACAGTCGCCCAGATAGTTGCAGGACAAGTGGATGTAATTAAACGGGGGGCGAGCATCATCGACGATTCCAGGCATATGCATGGAGGGGGGGGGACCGGATTCTCCCTGTGTTTTGAGGCGTCCTGCACGAGGGCAAGGATGAACTTCCAAGTCAGCATCGTGCCATCATCGTTGAGCTTCGCCATGATCAAACCCTATAGCTGTGATGTGATTCATTCTAGGCGATTGGGTCGTTGAAAATTCTTCTAACCCCACACTGAACTAAAATCTTTTGACCTTGTTGTCATAGGCAGTTGCATAAAAGCCTCCTTTGGAAATTCTATGTTTTTTTTTCTGAAATTTTGCACCGAAATTATGTTCTCTCTATGTGTCATCAGAGACTTCATCAGCAAGCGCAATCAGCATACTCCTTCTGTTTAAAAATATTTGACACCATTGATTTTTAAGTCTCACTTTGATCATTTATCTTATCAAAACATTATTCAAATGCCTAAAATTATTGTTCATTTATTTCTCTTAATAAAATAAATTATCAAATGTAGCGTTAAAAATCAACTACGTCAAAATTTGTGGAGTATGTCCGGTCTGTCACTTGTCATTTGCCAAAAGTAGATGCGTCCCTTTGACATGGCTGATAGTCCGTCCTCAGATACGGTTCTGTGAGACTATGCAACGCAAGCATGAAACGGCGACTGCCCACACGTGGCATGCCAGTCATCAAGCGCTCCTCCAATTGCCTGTTTATAAACTCTCTTCCCTCCCTCGGCGACCTTTCTTGGTTCTAAATGACACCAACAACAACGCACGTAAACAAGTCCGAGAAAACTTCATTCTTCTGCGAAAAAACAATGTGTGGCGGAGCCATCCTAGCTGAGCTGATCCCGCCGCTGCGGCGTGCGGCGGCGCGGCCGGTGACGGCCGACAACCTCTGGTCCGCCGGCTCCAAGAAAGCCGGCAGCGGCAGGAACAAGAAGCAGGACCGCCGCCTGGGCGGCTTCGCCGAGATCGACGACTTTGAGGCCGCCTTCGAGAAGTTTGACGACGACTTCGACGAAGGGATGGAGGAGGAAGAGGCGAAACGAGTCACGGCCCTTCGTGTTCGCGTCCAAGTCCGCGTTCTCATCAGGTAATTACCGATCGCGGTCCTCGTTCGAATGGTGCGATTTGTACCAGCGTGATTCTTCGTCTTCGCGCGCGTTCTTGAGCATGATCTTTGACGTGCACATGAACTGCTAGTGTGTAAATCTTAAGGGGAAGAACTATCACTACCTTATGTAGCCCACGACGGGCGCGCGGCGCGGGCGGCGAGCCAGAAGAAGCGCCGCCACTTCCGCGGCATCCGGCAACGGCCCTGGGGCAAGTGGGCGGCGGAAGATCCGCGATCCGCACAAGGGCACCCGCGTCTGGCTTGGCACCTTCAACACCGCCGAGGACGCCGCCCGGGCCTACGACGTCGAGGCGCGCCGCCTCCGCGGCAGCAAGGCCAAGGTCAACTTCCCTCCGCGCCGCGCCAGAGCAAGCGCACCGCCGAAAGCAGCGCGGTTCCGTCCTGATGCGGGCGCAGCCCGCATCGAAGAAGCGGGAGGAGGAGCTGCTGCTCGCCGAGCCTGAAACAACGATGGCGGCGCTCAACACGGACAGCTTCCTCGACCTGACCCTCCCTTCGCGCCGCCGGTCATGGTGGCAAGCTCCGAATCGGAGTCGTCTGGAAGCCCGGCAAAGAAGCAGAGGACCGACGACTCGTCGTCGGACGGAAGCAGCGGCGGTGGCGCCGCGCTGGACGAGCTGGTGGAGTTCGATCCGTTCGTGTTCTTTCAGATGCCCTACATGGACGACGGTGGGTACCAGTCCATCGACAGCCTGTTTGCCGGCGGTGAGGCCGGCCAGAACGTCAACACGACGAACAATAATGACATGAACGGGGGTGTCGGACTGTGGAGCTTCGATGAGTTCCCCATGGATGGCCCGTTCTTCTGATGCACCGCACATGATCATCAGATTCAGATATGTAAGCGTATCAATGTTTTTCCAGCCACCTGGCTTCTGTTTTCTCGTGTCACCAATCGCCCTTGTTCAAGCTCTCGCTCTTGATTCAGGAACGGCGATATTGGTGTTCGATCGGACGGTGGAGCTGTTGATGACAACTTGGAATTACTGCTTGAGTTCGCTCGTTAGTAGATTCTGTATCGATCTGTTCTGCGGCTTCCTGATCAACCTGTACTGTACTTTGAACCTGTACTACTGTACTCTTGTGGCCTTTCGTACTGTTTGTCCCTATAGTCCTATGAATTGATCATGTCGGCAGATGCTGTCTATCCTTGTGGTTGTGTCTGTTAATACCAAATAAGTTTGCCAACCTGTTTAATTAAAATAATTACTTCGTCATTCCATGAAGTCACTTTAGACATGGTTTGGAGTGTTTTTCTTCTTGGTCTTTCTTCACCAACGATTTTCTATAAGCTCAATCAGCTTTAAAAATCTGATATCTGTATTCTTAGATTTACAAAATGAGAAGTTTTTCATTAAGTTATTGGTGGAAATTAGTGATCAAATACACAAGAACCATTCCGTCAACAAAGCCCAGAATAAATGAATAACACTATTTTCATGAACGGAGGGAGTATATAACTTTTTTTTATCAATTTGTACAAACACCTTGTTTTGATCATGAGGCAGATGACCTAACTACCTTTCTTACCCCTTTCTAGCACCCAATCACAGGCCTTGTGGTCTTGGCCGTCTAAATCTATGCTACATAGCATAACCATGACAACTGAGTGGTCAACAGAAAACTGAGTAGTCACACAATAAACCTTAGGGGAGAATACAAATAGAGAAAGTTGTCACGCTGAAATGTTACTAACTAAATAATTAAAGGTTATTAGTTGTAACGTTATTAACAATTTTCCCAGTTTTCATAATTTGTATTTTGTACTTTACCCTTCTTTTGATCATCGATACACATGGCGCGATATCTTTTTGGTATCTTGCAAACATTGTAAAACGATATCCTATGTAGAAGATCTATAATAGTATTATGTAGGGCCTCTGTTTTTTATGAACTTGGGAGAGATCATTTGAAAGTGAGTATATAGTTTTGGGCTTGGGGTGCTTCTGTTGCATCGGTGCCTGGCTGTAATGCCCAACAAGGACTCCCTCTCCCTAGAGGGATTTCAGAAGCCACAAATACCATGTGGCAATGGCAAAGACTTGCCATTTTATTCCATGGGAACGTACTGTATTTTGCAAGCATCCAAATAAATTATCTCGTACGCTTGAAACAGTCCGGTGACGCGCAAACCACCTCGCAATCCAGTGGGCACCTAAAAACGCCACGCTGGTTTCGCCAGTTGCAGCAGTAGTATATGATAAACATAGGCTGCAATTTGCACATTATTGTGCTATTATCTTTCTTGTCTCGACGTGCCTGTGACAAGGACTCGGCTCGACAACGTCCCAAATTAATCTGAGGGTTGCAGGATTGTGAAGCAATAGAGATATGAGTAGAGAAATGGAAAGCAAAAGGCAGATGGGGTTGCCAAAGTCTCCAACTCTCGCATTTGTTTAACTCCCAACTTTGGCGCCATGCCATTAGTTATGTGCTGCCCAACCCAATCTCTTATCTTACCTCCATCTCCAGAAAGTTACTACTGTACTACCGGTTTAGATATTTCTGCCCGTGATGTGATGATGGTGGCCAAATTCTGTGGCCCGTGATTACTCTGAACGGTTGCATCTGCCAAGTTCAGTTGTGGGTAGGACTAGAAATATTCTTAAGGCCTCAGTTACCTTTGAATACTTTCACCAGCCAAACGATCTTAGGCAGAGCATCTGTCTCTCAAACAGTCACCGAAGCACAACCTTTTGGCAAGAGTAAAACAAGTACTTCGTCTTTATCCTTTTTCTGGCACACAACCTAAGCACATCAATCCAAGTATCTTAATGCGGAGAACTACAATAGATCCTGAATGCGAAAAACACCTAATTAAGCTCTGGTCACTCTTCCATTCCTCTGAAGGCTGAAAGGAACTCTCCAAAAGACCCAGTTCTCTGTACTGACAAGGCTGAGAAAGGAATTTGGTTCAGGAACCGGGAACAAGGAGAAAAACACCCCTATCGAAGACGAAACTACAAGATGGACGACAAAGCCAAGAGATGGATGCAGCAAGAATGACCAACCCGGTACTTGCAAAAACAAGGGCACACGCATTCATGCCCGCTGCTCGCAAAAATTACCTGCAGCGCTGCTGAAAGCAATGCAGCCGATGGATGGGAGAATCCAAGTTCAGGCATCACAGCATCTGGTAGTAGTAGTAGTAGTACTAACTGACAAGAGCAAATGAAGGATCGGGTAGTGTAGTACTACATGACCAGGAACGCTATAAGTAGCAATGTCACTTCGTGGTGATGATGATGCCAACACTTTCTATAAAAGGGACTATAGGATGGGTCTTATACAGGTAGTAGTGAGGAGGGATGACGATTCTATGTACTGATTGATGATAGTTGCAATTGATTAGTATATGCCACATTGCCACTGCAGTACAGCAAATCCGGGGACAGAAAACCCAGGGGTCGGCTGCTATGACCCGTGGGCTGGGCTGAAAAGCAGCCCATGGTATTGCCACTAACCTGACAGGGCAGGCTGACACCTGTTTCTGCTCACTGTTACTACTTTCCTTGCTCGTTTAGTCGTTATTATCTTCGAGTTCGGAGAAGAGAGCTGAAGCCGGGTTTCTAACGCAGGTAGTACAGCGAGTTCAGAAGGAAACGACCTGTCAAGAAAATTGGACGTTCAACTTTGAAGCCCACAGACTCGAGCGCCCACAGTATTGTTCGGTGGGACCAAAGAGCAGCCCACGGTCCCATACCGGCCCACGTCACTCGATTTTTCTATTTACCGCTCCCTTAGACCCGCCGAGCGAGCCTTCCCTCCCTCTCCCGCGGCGCGAAAACACCCAAGAACAGGGTACAGGCAGCATGTGCCGGGACGGGATCCTCTCCCAATTCACACCCGCGCGGGTGCACTGGCGGCTGACGGCCGCCACGCTCTTGCCGGCGACCGAGAGTACCACCACCACCACCACTGGCGGCAACAAGAGGAAGGCCGGTGATGGCGACTGGACGGATGATGACGACGAGTTCGAGGCCGAGTTCCAGCTTTTCGAGGACGACGACGACGACAAAGAGTCTCCGGCCTCTCCGTCCGAACCCGGTGGTATACCTTCTCTTGCTGGTACAGTGAATCAGAAACAGAACACCCGATTCGAAGAAGAGAAAAATGTCGGTTTTTGTTTTCTTCATGCACGGCAGTTGTTTCAGTCTCAGTCTCAGGTGTCTCCGTCGAGCCGTCGTCGAGGAGCCCGCCCAATAAGAAGCCACGCGCGGCGGCTCCGGCTCGTCCAGAGACTAGTAGTAGTAGCAAGAAGAAGTACAGGGGCGTCCGGTACCGCGCCCGGGCAGGTGGCGGCGGAGATCAGGGACCCCCGGCAGGGGCGGCGCGCGTGGCTCGGCACCTACCGCACCGCCGAGGACGCCGCTCGCGCGTACGACCGCGAGGCCAATCCACGGAAAGCGCGCGCGGCTCAACTTCCCGCTGCTCCCGCCCGAGGGACACCGCTCGCCGCCGGCGGTCCTCATCGACCTGAACCTACCGGCCGTCTCCGACGACGACGACGACCCCCGCGGCGCGGCTTGTGATAACACGGTGGACATCAACACAGGCTTTTGCCATGCAGGTACTATACTAGTAGTACTAAAGCTGCTGCACACAGATGTTTTACATGAACAATAATTTAAACGCGCTACTATCCAATGAATAATGCAATGGCGTTGTTGTTTGTTGCTGTGGCTTGCTGCAGTGATGGTGGGCGGGGAAACAACGGAGAGCACGCTGATGCGAATCAAAGAGCTGATCAGCAGCCAGCTGGGAAGTGCGCGCGACGAGCAAACGACGGCGAGCATCGTGTCTGAACTGGCGACGAATGGAGCGGCGATCAGAGGCGACGCTAGAGCGACCGGCGCGTTGCAGTACGCGGCGCTGATCTGTGAGTGCAGCCGGCGGCTGGAACAGGTTGCAGCCTTGAAGAGGGACCTTGAGGAACGCGAGGCGCAGCTGTTGGCGCGCAGGGAGCAGCTTGTTCGCCTGGTTTCACTTGCTCTGTCTTGATTCATTCTTCATCGTTGTCAGAACAGAGCCATGGGATATTTCTATACTCTCTCGAGGCTCGAGCTGCTAACTTTTTGTTTTATGTACATGGGTGAGATTTTCTTCAAGAGATGTTAGGAGGATCTCTCCAACTTTAAGTTGTAGCACAAGCAGTCAGTTACGTAAAAGAAAAAAAAAAAAACAAATCCATCGTTATGTGACCAGATTGTTCAAGTGCACCGTGTTCTCTATTACTCATATAGTCATATTATTTTTGGTTAATATAAGCTTTACAGATCGTTGAGGCGACACATGTTATACCAGGTCACGCAATACAAGATAACCTTATGATTAGTATGAGGTATTAATTCACTTATGTAACACCATTAAAAAAAAAGACAATTCAACTTGTTTGTACAATATGGTCACAAAAAAATGTTTGGGGAATAGAAAAAATATCTTACAATCCCACAAGAAACAAATGCATGTTGCTCGAGGCTGTCCAAATAATATGAAGAAACACGAGCTAGCGCAAAAAAAAAAAAAAAAAACAGCTGGCACAGTGGCTGCAAAAGGTTCATCCCTTGAATTAGAAACAAACTTCAGTCGCAAAATAAAAAAGGAATTAGAAACAAACTAAGTAATGTATTACTCTAATGTATCATTGTGCTCTACTAGTACGTATTATTTATGATCAAGCATAAAGTCATTTCACATAGTAATAGACTTAGGGTATGTTTGGTTGGGCTGTGGCTGTGGTAAAAACAGCTGTGAGCTGTGGCTGTGGGAAAAGCAGCTGTGAGCTGTGAGCTGTGGCAAAAGCAGAAAGTTGTTTGGTTGAAAGTGCTGTGAGCTGTGGCTTTTAAAGGAAAATGACTATAATACCCCTAAACGTCTCCGTGACTATTTACATGGAAAATCATCCTAACGCATCATTTTTTTCACTGAATCATATGAAAATGAGCACCTTAAAGCACAATTTAAATTTTTATAGATTAAGAACTAGCATTAACATTAGGGAAACAATACAATCATTACATTTTATAAAAGATAAGCATCGACTATCATCACCCTCTAGCTAAAAACAAAGCATCTGCTATCCTAGCACGAATGGTATTCATGTCATCTTCATTTACGCCATCAACATTCTCCTCTCCTTGTATTTCTTCTCCTTGTGTTTCTTCTATATCCTCCGTTGATGACGGTTGGACAAGGTAGTCCTCATCAGCATCACATTTATCGAATTCCTTATCATTCAATTTGCTGTCACGAATAAAATTATGCAACGCCATACAAGCAATAATTATATGCTGCTGCGTACGTGTATCGAAACATGGTATGTCTTTCAATATACGCCACTTTTGTTTCAAGACTCCAAAAGCTCGCTCAATGACATTTCGAAGGGATGAATGCAAGAAATTGAATAGTTCGTACTTCCCTTGAGGTGGACGTCCTGAACGTTGTGAAAACTCTGGCATGTGATATGCGCTTCCTTTGAAAGGAGCAAGATACCCTTTTCGATTCGGATAGCCAGAGTCTACAAGATAATATTTTCCTATAAAACCAAAACAGCATAGATGTAAATGAAGATAATAATTCTGAAGCAACATAAATGAGCTATGGGAAAAGAATTATACCATGAGGAGGCTCGGGAAATGAAGGAAAATTTGTTAACGCATGATTGAGAATCCGTGTGTCATGAGCAGAACCAGGCCAACCAGTACATACAAACGTGAATCTCATATCAAAGTCACAAACCGCTAGCACATTTTGAGATGTATATCCATGACGGTTCATATGGTTAACCATTTCCTCTGCCGGTACTGCAACAGGAATGTGGGAACCATCTATGGCTCCAATAGCATCTTTGAAATGAGGCCAAAACCGATCCTCTTTGACCTTTTCATGTTCAGTAACAAATTCTGGATCTCTTGGCTTAATATTTTCTTTTGCTAACTTACGCAGACACCTCAACACTTCATGAAACTTCATGTGAATTGTCCATGTTGATCGAGTGAAACAATTTTCAGCTTGAGAGAAGGACTGGGGTCCTCCAACTATCCATAAAAACATTGCCAATGACTCAACCGAAGATACATTCCTACTTGACGTCAATCCGTAAGATGTGACAAGCAAGTCATGTAGTGCCCAGAAAACATCAGGACTCACTCGAAACATCTTGTAAAAATATCTCGGTTTGCCCAAACACCTTTGAACCCATTGAATTCCAGTTTCTGGAGTCTCTCTATATGCACTTTTATTCAAATAACGTTCGGTATAGAGATTACCCATTTCACCCATAACAGCTGCATGTTGGCCAAGCTCAGCTAGAAGTTGTAGGCCCTTGTGACCTGTTTTTGCCAATTCTGCAATATTGTGATCCATCTACAAAAATATAACCATTGTCAATCATTGTGGTTGCAACATGAAAAACATTATATGCACAACAATCACATTTCAACATATTACTGTACTAGTACCAAACAAATGAAATCAAATTCCAATAGAAACAAATACTGGATTGACCACAAATTTCAATAACACCTTATTACTCTCAACAATCAAATACAAGGTTCCAACCACGACAAACAAATAAATAGTCTGAACAGAGGTAAACAAATACATAGTTTCAATATAGGCAAACAAATAAAGGGTACGAATGCAGGGAAACAAATCAAGGTATCTAGGTGCGCTGCATGGTCGCCTTGTCATGCTCCCTCTGAATCAAATCAAGCCTTCCTTCATTTGTTTCCAATGAGCTGAGGACCTCTCTAAATTCAGGTTTCATGATCAAGAATGTAGCTGTGTGCATTAGAGCTGTTTTTTCCTTAACACCACAATCTTTGACCACCTTCATGGCCTCAGCAATGCTAGGGACTGCATTAATGGGTAGAGTTGAGGCTGATGATGCTTCGACACTTAAGGATATCTTCTCCGCTGCTTTGTCAATCCTTGTGCACGTGCTCTTGAACAGCCGCACAAATGGGCTCTTGTCAGCCTTCTCATCGGTAGCACTACAGGATCTCTTTCCCTTCTTTTTGTCTCTTTTAGACCTCTTCAAAGCAGCTATCTTGACTTCATCGGGTGATTCTTCGGCCACATTATCATCAGTTGATTCATCGGAAGGTAAATCTGCAGGACATGATGCGGCAGCCCCCGTAACATGAACTTTGTCAAACAAAATATGCAGGTCATCAAGAAACTTCGGTTCTTGCCTCCTAAACTTCACATGGTTGCATTTCAATCCTTTTTCTGGATTGTTGCACCTCTGAAATTATTAAATAAAATTAAACAAATTAGCAACATACACCACATAATCGTAGTGGACAGCGAATGTTTCACGTTAGTTGTAAATAACTTACAGCGAGGTGTTCCTCCCACCATTCATTTGAGCATTCAATAGTTTGCTTTGCCTCATTCCATCCAAGACCAGTGGCGCTGTTCTTGAACTCCATAAACAATGTATATTCCTTCTTCATACTGTCCAACTTGTTCTTCAATTGTTTCTTTGTCCGTTTATCACCGGACTTGTCTGCAAACTTTGACACAAGATTTTTCCAGCCGGTGGATGTGTAAGTTCCAGTGGGTCTATTCCCAGCTTCTATCTCTCCTTTGCAAACATCAATCAAATGCCTCAAGTACACACCACCCCAATCCGCCTTATCAGCCATTCTTGAAGGAAGCAAACAATATTTTCAGAGAATCTACTTACAATATTGCACACAAAATACCCATTACAAATCATGCATCTACAGTAGTTCATATATCATTTGTCTGGTACTAATTAGGCAACAAGCAATTTGGGACAGTTTAGTAAGGAAGGGGTGTCAATCACATACCTTGCTAGTGGATATGGGCTTCAGAACTGCAGATCCGGGATTGTGAATGGTTTATGACTCCTCTCTGTCAAAGAAATGGCGACAACGCGCCGGCAGATCAACAACAAACATAAACACCATCATAGACTTCAAAATCTAAGGCAACCTGTAAATAAATTGTACAGACTACTATAGGTATGTTGTAATTGGTACAAGAAAATAGTTAGAAGTGAGAGTCAATTTGTGATTAGGCAGGAAATTATTTTATGTATGTCTAGCTAGCTAAAATAGTAAGCAAGCACATGAGAGAAATCTGAGGCCATAGAGATAGAATTAATAGGAATCTAAGCACCATTACAGACCTGCGCGCGGACTGTTGTTGTTGTGCCGGACTGGGGTCCTCTTCGCCGCGCGCGGCAGCCACTGGTGGCGGTCGGACCAGTCAGTACAATGGAACGCCCCGCCGCGCCGATGCAGCAGCCCCCTCGGCGGAGCAGCCGAGCCGATGCAGCAGCCCCCCGCGCAGAGCAAAGCCGCGCCCCAACCCTCCGATGCAGCAGCCCCACGGCGGAGCAGCCGCGCCGATGCAGCAGGCCCCCACGCAGAGCAAAGCAGCGCGGGGCGACGAGGTGCTCTTCCCTAGCGCGTGCGAGACAGAGACAGAGAGGAGAGAAGAGTGGCGTGCGGGAGAGAGCGTAGCAGCGCCGGGCGACGAGCGACGAGGCAGCAGCGCCGGGCGACGAGGCCTCTGCCGCCCGCCGATCTGAGGACCCGCGCCCCAACCCTAGCGCGTGCGAGACGGAGATGAGAGAAGGAGCTGCGGGCGGGTGAGGGATGGAGGAAGAAAGAAACGAACCGGTACTTTGTAACCAGTGGCATTGCGGGTAAATATCAGCAAAACGTCCGTTGGAAGCCGGGAAAAGCAGGGTACTGGACTGCTTCGTGAACTACACTGCAGAGAAGCAGCTTTGAGTCACAGCAGCTGCCAGTTGCCTCCTTCTTTGGTTGACTTTTGACTTTTGCCAAAGCAAAAGCAGGGGCAAAAGCCCAACCAAACATACTCTTATACTGCATTTGCTTTGAAACGCAAGAATACAGCTATGGTATCTCTCAAATACTTTTTTTTTGGGTCTCATTTCTACATTAGCAGGGCTACATGTGAAATATCTAAACTCTGTTGGACACGGATGCATTTCATCCCGATGGTAGTAGTACGAATTTTGCACCACAGGACCTCTTATGTAGGAGGATATACACATTATCGAGGGAGCAACAGACAATTTCACTCAACCCTCCCCGGAAACCCCTTCCCCCCGCACCCCTGCCTCCTCCCCCGCGCCGCCACTTCCTCACTTTCCAACTCCCCACGGTTTCGCGCGAGATCTTGCTAGGGTTAGGGTTTTCGAGAGCGGCGGAGATGGCGACTGAGCAAGCGGCGGAGAACTACACGGTGGAGGACCTCGTGGCCCTCATCCGTACAACCCTGACATCCTCAACGACCTCGAGAAGTTCGTCAACGAGCAGGTGAATCCTATTCGCCGGAGATTCTTCCCTCTGTTTCATTCTTCTGGAATAGGTTCTGTCACTGGTAGTGCTAGAGAATAGCCCCTTCTATTGTTATGTTTGAATGGCGGCGAAATCGTGCGATTGGACGGATGCGTAATTAAGCTGCGCATATCGGACAGATTAGCTGTGGTTATCGCTGTTACACGAAGTTACTAGGATATTAACGTTATTTTTCATCTTTTCTGGCGGCGTGCATTGTATTTCGTTGCTGGGAGTGGTAAATTCACTTGCTATATTGGGTTGAATTCAGCTGGAGATTCTAGTCTAGAATATAGGCGTACTGTGTAGGGGTTCTATATTGATCGGAAAGAGGCTTGTTCTGATCATTAGAATGCACAGATTAGGAATGCCATAGAGCTGTTACAGTTTATTAAGTGTGTATCCGCGCATGAACATATGCTCACCTCCCATCAGGAATGGTGAATGTTTGCAAAGCGATTTTCATCAGTTTCTAAGATATGCAGTCCATTATCATGCAGTCACAACTTGAAGTTAATTCATTGATTCCATGTCTTGTAATTTGCTGTTGCATGGTTGATTAAACTTTCTTTAGGGCCTGTTGGTTTCCCACCCCAGATTTAATCCAGCTTATAATCTGTAAGCTGAATCAAACAGGTCTGGAACCATAGCTATGTTATAATCTATTCCCAAAGCTTTATATTGTAAGGTGGAGGGGAAAGAAACAAGGCCTTAGACAAGATAGTTTACTCATGCGATGTAGTATTTATTAGTGGCCCAACAATTCAGTCACTTACAATTCATTTCTTGTTTGCTCCAATTTAGGTCTCCTCCCAGACATATAACTTGGATGCAAATCTCAGCCTTCTTCGCTTGTACCAGGTAACAAGTATCTCCAGTTGAACTGTTTATACCCCTAACATGGCTTAATTTATATGGTTTCTTAATGTCTGATTTCCACTTCCAGTTTGAGCCAGAAAGGATGAGTGAACAGATTGTTGCTCGCATATTGATTAAGGTCAGAGCGCATGGTTACATCAATGTATTCGTTACCATGTCTTTTTGGTTCACTTTTGAGTTCTGACTGTTTGAGTTTGTCCATTTTTCTGCGGGCAGGCTCTTATGGCGATGCCAGGCCCTGACTTCAGTCTGTGTTTATCTTAATCCAGAACATGTGGTATGAAAATTTCCATCTTATCTGTTTGTTGAATTATAAGATACTTTGAAGATGTGGGATGTGTGACATCAACAAATCGTGTATTACTATAACAGAGGGCTTTAATATTTGCCTGGAACAGACTGATCATGATATCTCGACAACATCTTCCTGTTGTGTCTGGTTTCCTTTCTTTTTTTCCTATAATCTTTTGTTGGGCCTCTTGAAATCTGTTGCCTTATATTGAGTTCTCTAGTCTGTTTCATTTTTTTCAGCAAATGAGGACCAATCAAGACGTTGATAGTCCTTTCTCACTATCTGGAGGTACTTAAGTGGTCTAAATCATTTCATTCTCATAACATTTAAAATTAGTGGAGTTTACAACTTTATTGAAGTACTTTGCTTAAAGACTGCTAGGTTCCGTCAGTTCTGGGATGAAGCAGCCAAAAACCGCAGTCTATGGAAGTTGTTCCAGGTAAATTTGTGAAATAAAGCTGTGCATTGGAGTTATAATGATTAATGTTCTTTTTTGTTTCCTGTGTTGGACTTGGGGTGAAAATGACACACACACATTCTGATTTTGTATCAATGATGTTGATTTGAACGTGGTAGTATAGGTCAGCATATGCACTTGGATCCAAAGCATAAGTTCTTCTGACGTTATGCATCATGTGCAGGTTTTGAGCAGGCTATCCAAGCTTATGCAGTTCATGTGCTCTCCTTGACATACCAGAAAGTTCCGAGGCCTGTTCTTGCAGAGGTAAAATATCATGTTTAATTAATGTTTTAAGTTACTTTAGGAATCACCGGTATCATGGGCTGTTTTGAACATTTTAACACTGGCAATGTAAGAATTAAATTAGATTTATTATTAAAGTATGATAATATGATCCGGATTGTGCTGCTTATTTTATAGAACTATAATACTATATGCAGCTTGATAGTTTCTTCCTGGTATTGCAACACATCATTTCTTTTCAGGCAATCAACATTGAAGGTCTCTCCTTGGACAAGTTCTGGAGTACCATGCTGCAAACTCTGGTTGGATAATCGAGAAAGGTGGTCAGTCTCAAGTGATTGTCCTTCCACGCAATGAGTTCAATCACCCTGAACTCAAGAAGAACACAGCTGACACAGTTCCGTTTGAGCACATAACTCGCATATTCCCTGTTCTGAGCTGATTCAGGCATAGAACTCAGAGCGAGTGAAAGCTTCTCTAAGCACTTATGTACCTGTTTCAACTGCATTGAGGACTGCAACTGGTAGTGTCTAGTCTGCAAAGTTATACAGTTATGTTATTTCTGTTGAGAGCCAAATTTTGTACTTATTTGTTTGTGGTCTGTCTTAGGCATAGTTCAGCCTGACCGTTGCCATGCCATTGCGTATTCCTTGTCCCGGCTATTAAACGAAACCCCGTATGCGGGGAGGATGAATTTATCTAATCATGTGTGGCCGTGTTGGTGTGATGAAATCTAAAGAGTGCTAAGAAATATATCTCACTTTATTGCTGTCATTGTTTCTGAATTAGTATTCGATAACCATAACAGATTCATTCATAAAGATTTAAAAGGAACTGAAGCGACCTAATTCTTGCGTTGCGTGTGATGAGTGATTCAAGCAGCCTGTAGGCTGTAGCTCCTAATTGTCGTCCTCGAACAATGCAAGAACGAAGATCTCCGATGGTAGAATGGTCCGGATAAGAGATCAGCCCATGTTCACTATACGGCCCAAGGTGGCCGCATAAGCTTCCTAGGGTTCTGAGGCGCCGCGCATAAGAGCGCCCTCTCCTCCCCCATCTCCTTCTTCGCGCCGCCACTCCCAGACATCGCGCTCGCTGCTCTTCCCCTTCGATTCGCCAGCCCACCGTACTCGCTTCTCCCTCACCATGGCGGCGGCAGCGGCTGGCGGAGGCGCCGCACGGGCGCTGTCCCAGAAGGAGCAGGACATACAGATGATGCTCGCCGCCGACGTTCAACTGGGCACCAAGAACTGCGACTTCCAGATGGAGCGCTACGTCTTCAAGCGCCGGACCGACGGTACGTGGTCCTGCTCGTGCAGATCCCCACCCTTCTTATCTAGTTACTCATCCATCTATAATGTACACAGCTAGGCACTAGTTCTTCAGTGTCCTTCCCTTTAAACTTGTTGAGCTGTTCGGTCCAGTTTGTATCATTGTGATTGTCTCGTTTATTTGAAGATGTTGTACTTGTCATGTCGGTGTGATCAAGTGTAGAACTATTTCTGCGCGGAGCGAATCAGTTATTATTGTTGTTGATCTGCGTTGTAATTTGCAGCCTTAATCCACTTTGCAAGTAGTTATTTCGTTTCTCAAGATGAACTATCGAGTTGATGTCCTTATGATCATGTTTTGTTAGGCATCTACATCATCAACCTTGGCAAGACATGGGAGAAGCTCCAGCTCGCGGCTAGGGTCATCGTCGCCATTGAGAACCCGCAGGACATCATCGTCCAGTCCGCACGCCCATACGGCCAGCGCGCTGTCCTCAAGTTCGCACAGTACACTGGCGCTCACGCCATTGCTGGCAGGCACACCCCTGGTACCTTCACTAACCAGCTCCAGACCTCTTTCAGCGAGCCCCGCCTGCTGATCCTAACTGACCCAAGGACTGACCACCAGGTGAACATCAATTTCCAATTTTAGGTATTGTGATGTGCATTTGGTATATTGGTTGACCTTGCAATATTGCTGACGGTATATTCGCAACATTTTTACAGCCAATCAAGGAAGCTGCTCTGGGAAACATCCCTACCATTGCCTTCTGCGACACTGACTCCCCCATGCGATATGTTGATATCGGCATCCCGTCCAACAACAAGGGGAGGAACAAGCATTGGGATGCCTGTTCTGGCTCTTGGCCAGGATGGTTCTGCAGATGAGAGGCACCATTCTCCCTGGGCACAAGTGGGATGTTATGGTATGCAAGCTTACCTGTCATTTTAACATATCAGGAATGCTATTTTCTGAGCAAATTTTGTTGTGTCTTTGCTTTGCTCATCATGTGAAAAATGTTCTTTGCAGGTTGATTTGTTCTTCTACAGAGACCCTGAGGAAGCAAAGGAGCAGGAGGATGAAGCTGCTGCTGCCCCCTGAATTCGCTGCAATCACTGATTACCCAGCAGGTGATAATTGGGGCACCGGTGAACAGTGGCCTACTGATGCAGTTGCACCTCCGGCAATCGGGGCAGCTGGAGCTGAGTGGGGTGCTGCACCAGGTTTGTACATAGCTAGCATCTCAGTTTTTAAATTTTAATTAAGTGCCATCATTCTGGTATGTAAGATATCTATGTATAGTATATTGTGACACCATTGCATATGGGTATTTCTATAAGTAATCAACTGATGTCTTTCATTTGGATCAGTTTGTTGCACTCTGTTACTACACATTTCTGTTCTAGTAGTTTAATTGATTTCTGGCCTAATTTATTTCAATTATTTTGATGGCAGCTCCGGGTGCTGCTGATGGATGGGATCAAGCTGGGGCCCTGCATCTGTACCTGTGGATGGTGTCCTTCCTCAGATGTTGCTCCTACTGGTTGGGACCAAGCAGCCCAACCCCCTGCTCAAGGCTGGGAGTAGGCTTAGGCCGTCACCAAGAGATGTGTCTTCTGCGGCTTAAAATTAAATATTTTCCGATGCATGAATGTCCAATGTCAGACGATAGCAATGTTTTGGAAAACTTGATTTAGGGCTTTCTAGCTGAACTTGTTATGCCCTGTTTTCAACCATGCTGCTTGTGGGGTGAAGATGTGTTATAAGTAGCCTCTTTTTGTGTTCTGTTGCTTATGTTCCATGGATCTATGCAATGTGATGGTTCTACATAATATATCCAGTCAGTTCAGAATTTTCTTAATCAATGGGTGATACTTTAGTTCCTGGAAGATTGATTTCAATGATCGATACTAGAACTGGAAATGCCTTTGAAGCTTCGTCACGCGCTCCCTGTGCGCTAGTTGTTTCTGTGTTCTGTAGTGCTATTTTCAATTGTTTTTTAGCTGCTCGATCTGTCGAGATACATCTCGTCTCTAAGATAATAAGTATACACTACCTTCTTATCTCTAATACTAACAACCAATGGCTCAATGTAGCCTCAACAATCAATGTGCATTCCATACGAGATATCTTCCACAGACCTGTGTAGTAGTATGCTTTATTTTCGTGATCTAACGGCCACCACGGCCAACGAGGCCTCAGCGATGTTATTATATAATCTGACCGTGTCACCATATAGGAGCCAACAAGATAAGTTTTATGTGTTGGCCATGGCAACAACAGTAGCAAACTCGTTCGTGTCCTCGTTTTTGCAGCGGCCATGGTCATGCGTGCACCTTCGCCGGCGCCGAGGGCCGCTGCATCGACGACGAGTCGGACCTGGGCATGTACTGGAGGACTCCTTGATGCACCCGGACAGCCCCAAGACACCGCCCTCCGGGAGATGCTGCGACGCGGTCCGTCAGATCGACATCCGTGTCTCTGCTCCTTTGTGGACGAGAACTACGAGAAAGGGGTGAGCATGGAGAAGCTCGTTACGTTATGGACGCCTGCGACAAGCCGCTCAGACCTGGGTGCAAATGCGGCAGTAAGTTTTTACTACGTCTGTGGGCATGTGTATATATTACTTTTTTGCGTAATTTTATTTTCTGATTAGCATTTCTCCTGTGGATTATTGTGTTCTGCAGTTACACTGTCCCACCACTACCATCAGCTGGTTCGGGCCAACAAGAGATGGATTGCTGAGTAATAATTAGTTGTTAGGTCTGTTCCTTGAGTTGCTATACAGTATTTCATACTCTGCCTTTAGAATGAGGCAGTTTTGTGATGTTGGGAAAAGCAAAACTCAAATTCTCTTGTTCATGTGCTATTGTACCTGTCATGTTACTACCATATCCGTCTTGAGGAATACAGATGGTCTTACTGAGCATGACAGCGGTTACGATATCGTATCCGCCATGTGCTGCGCTAGTGCGCTGTCCGATTTGGTTCCACCTCCCCCGTGTTGAATCATAGCTCTCAATCATGGAAAGTATTCATAGTAACGGTGCTTCTCCAAACGACAAGCATTTGATCAAAAAGAAAAAAAAAACGACAAGCATGATGTGCTTTGTGCAGTTCGTTTCGACCCTTGATTCAGGGCGGCTCTCAAGTTTTTTCGGTCACAGGTCGCTACAGCTGAATGCTGTACACGAACAGAGGAAAACACGGCTCGAAATGGGGCTATAAGTAGCAAATATTTATACTTGTATGGGACACCTAATCATATTTACAGAACATACCTTCTATTTTTGTTTTTTTCTATGCAACTAAAGCTAAGAGAAGAAAATGAAAGATAAACTAAGCTAAAAGAATCAGCTATAATTTGCCTATTTATTGTCTGCACTTTGGTTAGATTCTTCACCATAGCAATTGAATCCTGCATCGTCCAGAGTGACCATCATCTCGTTCCTCTGAATTTTATCAACGTCCAGCCTTCCAATGATCACCCGTGTGCTGATGCGACGCTTCTGTTATCCTGTGTCTGCCACTCCAATCATGGTTCATGTTGTGTTCAAGATAAACAATTCATGCCTCCTGTTGTGTTCGAAATAAACAATTCATGCCTCCGGCGCATGCAGAATTGAAGATACGCTTAGCCGTCGGGGCCTGCTGCTGTTCTAGCTCACACCTTCCTGCCGTAGCAGGTTTTTCCCTTCTTCATTTTTTTTTTTTTACAGAGACGTCACCATGACAAAATTTCTCAGCTAGTAGCAAAGCATGCCTCCATTAGCAACCCATTGAGCAAAACGGTCAGGATACTCTCGTGTGTCCGAGAGCTGGCTGCTCGAGCGTGACAGATCTGTATCATCCCTTCCCTGATGAAAGAGAAAAGTTCATAGCATAGGTTTCAATAAGGTGAATTGGGAATTTAGCGTCACAGTAAGGTAGTTTCTTATTATTTCATCACTATGTTCAGATATATAATAATTATGGAAAGGTTTAGGTCACAAGGCTAACCTCATCAATGTGTCCTTGTTCGCTATATGACGTAGATGATTCAACACTGACAAAATCCATAGGTGAACTGATCAGTGATGACCTGTAATCATGGTTTAAAGAAACCTTTAGTGAGCCTGATTATGAAACGAACATTTGAACTAATTTACTACAACATCACTGGTATATAATAATTTAACTACTAGATTTCCACTTTGCCAGGTGAAGTAGGTCAGAATGTAAATAAAATGACGGTAGGTTTATACAAATTAGTGGCAGTATATTTTACCTCTCGAAAATTTCCTCATCGCAAGAATTCCCAGAGGATGACAATAAATCAAGGTCAAGAAAATTTGAAGAATGTAATTCAGGGTAACCTAATCTTTCAAATAATTCTGTCGTTCTTCTGACATGGAGTGCTGCCCAGCCATCGTGATATACTTCGTTCTGGTTATTGGAAAATAATGCAGTTAGATCATTATTGTATTAACCGCACATAATGAAGCTCATGGAACAACTTAAGTTTCTACTCCCGTCATTTGTTTAATGTTGACACTTTTTAGTACAAATTTATACTAAAAAGTGTCAACAATAAAAAAACAAAGGTAGTAGTAAATAGTTTTGTATGTAGGTTTACACACCTGGAGCACGGGCTGGGTTCACATGTGGAAATTTCTAGTGCAGAATCTGAAGGCTCTCTCATATCAGCAAGCTGTTGTATTGGGAGCAATTCTGTGTTGTTTTCTCCAACATTGCAGTTAGATACAGGTACACCGTCACATAGAATATTACCATCTGACATAGATCTCTTTATCTTTGATCTGATGAAACAGGATTTATGGACATTAAATTAGTCAGGCATAGGTAGTGAGCAGTTTGAAACTAATGAGATAGTAAAATTCAGACAAGGTTTATTGGTCCATAGTTCATCCACCAATAGGATAATTATTTCAAAGACAATTCCTTCAAACAAACAAAGCTATTCTCACGTTCGAGAAAAAGAAATGGTCACTAAGAGCATCTCGAATAAGTGGCAAAGAATTACTCCCAAAAACATGGTGTAGCCGTTGTAGGGAGTTTCCTAAATAACTACTGAGAGCAAAAAAAATTATCTACTCAACAGCTCCCTATTTCTGATTTCCAAATATTTTCAAATGTGGTCACATCATCCATTTTTGGGACAATAGCATGTTGGTGGGCTAGTTAGGTTTCCAAACATATCACAGAACAGGAGTTGGGTTGATTGGGAGTGCGCATCCTGTGAACAAATTTGGTTATGGGAATAAGTCATTTAGGTACTACGTAAATTATGGTTTAGGGAGTGTTTTTACCAACTTGTTGGAGATGCTCTAAAGATCAAATTCAAATGTAACCAAAAGGCTGAATAGTCCTTTCAAGAAATACTGGCTGAGTATAATTCACACCTTACAATCTCTTCATTAAAAGTTCCTTGCCTCCCATGTTGTATGCTGATCAGAATCCAATTTCCACAGGTTTGCCTTTGGTGAGGTTGGAAATGGCCCAAGAACCTGAGATTTTGCAAGACAGGTAAGCCTTTCATAGTAATAGGCTACAGTATCAAACTATTATCAAAGCTTTCCACGCTTCCTGTTATTTGTACATAATATTCTTTTAAAAAGTATTATGAAGCTTACACGTTTATAGCATCCTGCTTCTCAGGATCTGTGTATGCATTATTGTAGTAACGTTGAAGAGTGCGAAGGAACTCCTGAGATTGGGTCGTTGCCTTCCACTGTCCTCTTTGCTCACAGAAGATCTGTCACATATGAATGACATGGAAAACTCAGCCCGATTAAGCATGTAAGTTGGAAGGAATGCCATGACAGATGTTATAGAATAGAAATTCGTTTGATAATAGCAAACTTTCTTTAACCAACGTTTTGGTGCCAGATCACATTTTGAGAGTTTTTTGACATAAACATGCTGCTATATGTTCAATGAACTAGTAGGAAATGCAGACAAATGAACCAGGAAAAGAAGGAAGGGGCAATGAAAAAATTGATCCAATCATACACAACTTCAGAGTACTATAATTATATTTGTATTATTCAGTAGTGAAATACTAAAATGCAGATGATATTTTTAAGAAGTCAACTAAAATACCAACATTTACCTTGTTGTGGGCAGCAAACCACCGTACTGCATAGCCAAGGTATCGCCCATCCGTTCATAGAAATCCATCAAATCATCAGCCAAAGGAGCATGCATTTCAATTTTAGGTGATTCAATGAGCCCCAGAGTATGAAGCTGACGCTCTAAAGCTGCTAAACCATATGCAAATTGTGCAACATTTGTGCGGTCCAAGCAGTCTATGCAGTTTGTCCTTAGGACACCCTTCTGTAGTAAAAGGGGCACCAAATTGGTTGTGCAGACATTTTGTTTGTTGTGTTCATTGTCAGGTGGTTTGACAACATTTCCTTGTCCACTGTAATGCATAAAAAGAACAGATATTATGACTGCAAATTAGGCATAGAAATAAAACAGCAAGATTAAAAAAAAAAACTTTCTATCCAAAAATAAGTGTATGCCACCTTTTAGGATCTTTTAATATACAGTCTTGGCATAATTTCCAGTTTCCACACGAAACCTTCGATAAATAGTTATTATAATATGTTGTAAATAGAATTTTATTAAGGTACATCTCATGACATATAAGGTTGCATGGTTTTCCTTGCGGCTTATCTAGGCATTTAG
>LFJQ01000403.1:0-29911 GCA_001182835.1 Oropetium thomaeum
GCAAACTAAAATTACATGCACTGGTCGTTGTAAAAGGACTTTCGAATTTTTGTATAAAATATTACAGAACTATCTTGAACATTATGACAAATTGGTTTAATTTATAAACAAGAATTATCTCAATTGGCCTTACAGTGCCACCAGCTTGTTTCAATTTGATCATTATGACACCAACTTGTGTTCCTACTAGCGTACTGTGGAGAGGAATCTTGAGACAAAATCTGAAAAAAAACAAAATTTAAATAATTAGTGAATAGAATATGAATGTTTATGTTCCTACTAGTATAGTGAAGAGGCTTGAGACAAAATGCCTATCTAAGCTGAGTGGCAATATAAAGTGAACTAATTAAGGACTATTTTAAGTAGGTACAACTTGGACAAATGATCAAGAGAAAGTGAAAATCTATAAACAAAATCAACAAAAAAAAATGGTAACGACAGACACTCAGAGAAACTGAAAATCTGCTACAAGTCATTTGAGATGAAATATATTATCTACCAATGAAACATTGTTTCTGTTAGCATTTTATCATAAGTGGAGTAAATATTTTACATGCCTTCACAAACTCACAATCATTATGAGAGAATACTGGTTTACTCATCAGAACATGAACAATTTAGACCTACTTAAGAGATGAGCCACAAGCATGAAAATGGTACCAGAATGAGCAAATGAGAGAATTGAACATATGAGCATAGACAACTAAACTAAGTATAAAGGTAATAAGGAAGACAACTCACCTTCTATGCCATTTCATTTCTGAGCCAAATGAGAGCTGATTCTTGATCTTCTTCAGCAACAGCCAAAAAAAATCTCTCTATTATCTTGAGTTTTGAACACAGTATACGCTTTGGCCTTTTCCTCCTTGGTCATATCCATTGATCTCAGAACTAGAATGCATCTTTGATTGAGAAATCAGATTGTTGAGCCTTTTTTTACCAACATTGCAGATTCTTCTTCTGCTTGTTTGGTCCTCATATTAAGATACCTCTCCATCATCACTTCTATATTGATACTCTTCTTCACTCTTTTTGGTTTCTTTAGTTTCGTAGTTCTTGGTGCAGCAGTAACCCTCCGTTGATTTGCATTTCTTTGATCATTTGAAGCTTCATCTTGTTCACCTCTTTCAGCTGTCCTCTCATGTCCCCTTCTAGCATGTCTTTCTTGTTCTTCAGCTCTTTTAGCTGTCCTCTCATGTCCACTTGCAGCACTTCCTTGTTGTTCAGCTCTTTCAGCTGTTCCTCCCATGTCTTTCATCATCTTCCTCTTCCCATTTGTCCTTGCATCAGCTATGTATCTTCATCTAAGCTATCTTCCCCTTCCATTTCCTGGTCATCATAAGCCATATCCTCTTCTAAGTCATGAATTTGCCTAAGTGGTTATTCTTGTGGCAGTTCAAGAGAAGTAAAGTTGTATGTTCCTTCAGCTAAATGACCTAAACAGAATTAATAATGCAGAGATCAGATTTACTTGTTGACGGTCCACAAATCAAGATATAGCTAAAGCTACACTGCAAAACTAAAACTTATTTCACCTACCATCATGGAGCTCTAGTATCAAGTACGAGCCTTGTCCTTCTGAGGTAGTTGGCCAACCACTTGAATATTCGGGGGTTCCAAGCTAAATGTTGTTCGATAATTTTTTATCTGTCCATTGAGTAGACGTTGAACGTTCATCTCCCCTGTTACTTCCGATGTATGATGTTGTATCTTTTCCCCACCTTTACTAGTATCCATCAAACATAGAGCAGGGAAAATAAAAAAATATCATATCATCATCTTCTTCCTCCTCCTCTTTCTAATACGATCTCTTAATGAGATACTCATTGCAAAACTAGAGAAACAGAAAGAAAGTCATACACCACATACACTTAAATTAGTCTACAATAGCAAACTGTAGTTAATATTGACTTCTCACTTGAATAAAAGTGCATTAAACCAAAGAAATAGGCAGCAAGATGTAGCTAATAGTAATCATTGTATGCAGAAAAATATCATTGTAATGAACAAAAGAGCATTAAACCAAAAAAACAGTTTTAAACTGTATTGCCAACAATTAATATGTGTAAAACGTATAACATCACAAAAAAGGGAGAAAATACCTCTTGGAGTTAATACTCGGTCCCAAGAAGGTGGAGGTTCTTCTTCTCCGACTCTACTTGGTGGCGGGAGTATCTATAATTGCAAGAAGCAGCATAATATATCAGCAAATAAAAACTGAAAGCTAACACTACAAAAGTCTATATCAGCAAATGAAAACTAAAAACTAACACTGAAAAATTTTATATAAAAGCAAATGAAAACTAAAAACTAACACTGCATTATTTGACAAATGAATACTCAACAAAAATTTGGTAAAACACAAACAAAATAAACTGATACAACTAATACAAGAAGTACAGAGCACGCATACAATTAGGATCAAGCCATTTGGAAGATAGTTATGGCGTCTACTCATACATTTTATATACATTAACAAAGATGTTGTTTCCTATTGATTTTTTGCTGCTCCCTTGCCTATTCATGACCTCACCATCCACACAAGCACAGCTAACTTTTTAAAAAAAATTTACTGTAACATCCCAAGAGTCACTTGACAAGTCAACAACGAAACGTAAACCCTAAAAGTAAATTCTTGCACTTTGAAGCAAGATTTACCCTTGAGCTAATAGAAATATTATTTTAAACACTTCCATTAGCCTGCACAAAAATTTCAGTGAATTCTTGAACACCTTCACCAGATCAGGAGTCCTTAAACCATGGTACCAAAATCAGTTTATAGCGGGTACAAATTTCATCACAACTTTTAAAATCCATCACCAATCCCATATAACCCTAGTAGTATTTTTACATGTCAATTAAGTTCACATCAAAATAGAATTTTGGAGATTTTACTAAAATTTTTGGGAAAGGTTTAAACCCTTTTAAAATTCCAACAACTTGGACTAAGTTGAAAATTTATAGACTTTAGGGGCTGAGTCCGGGCTTTTTCCTTAAAACAAAGTTGTTCCAAATAATTCATTTAGCTCCCACAAAAAAGTTTCAAAAATTCCTGAGCCGTTGGAGGTAGGGTTTTTAATTGACTCAAGTAAGAGTATTTGAATAAATTCAAATCAAAATTAAAGAAAAAAGGGAGAGCACAGTACCGCCGCCCTCGGCAGCCACTGCCGTGGCCAGCAGCCGTGGATGGCAGCGCGGCTGGCCGACACATCTTTTGGCGCCGGACTTCAAAGCTTCGAGCAAAATCTCGCCCAAGGATCTTCTCCATTACTCTGCTCCCTCTCCCTCCTCTCTCCGCGTGGCGCACGCCAACCCACTGCCGAGCCGCCGCCCTCTCCGTCCAATCCTAGGTCGCCGCTCCCTGCACCAATCAACGGCGCCCCACTCCTCTCTTTTTCCCCTTGGCTCATCTTCCACTCGAGTATAAAGCCGCGGCACCGCCCCTGGTTTCTTCTTCCTTTCTCTGCTTCGGTCTGCCGCCGCTCCATTGCCGCCGACCACCTCTCCGTCGCCAGCGCAGTCCAGCAGCTCCCGAGCCCCGCCACCTTGCCGGTTGAGTTGCTCTCGACTCCCTTCTGCTCTCCGTCCAACAAGGCCCCCGGCCGTGCACTAGTTTCGCCGGAATGCCGCCGTCGTCCCTTTCGGCCGAGAGCACCGCCGCCGATCATCGTCCTCAAAATTCGTCGCCACGGTACATTGCTTCTTCAATTCCTTTCACCGGATAGACCGCCTCACCCTGGTGCACCACTTTGACAAGGTATTGGCCACAGCTCACCGTCGACGACGAAGAACACCGCGCGCCACCCCTTCGGCCGCCATTGAAGCAACCGCAAGCCTCACGTCGCCGACCCCTTTCCCTCTCTCCCGTGGCCTTCCTCCTCTTCAAATCAGTGCTTTGAATCAAGGTGATGCTCCACGACACTTCAATCCCCTCCTAGCCCCCTCCTCCGGCGAGGAACTCACCGGAGCGCCCCTCTGCCCTATTCCCAGTTCTGCCCTGCTCCTTATTATTTTTCCATTTCCCACTAATGAGCCAGTGTTGTAAAATGTGCTATAAATCATGAAAAAATCTTAAAATGCTAAACCTAATTTATTTTGATCCTTGTAGAATGAATTAATTTTTTGTTAAAGCACTTTTTCAAAAATGTTCCTGGAATTTCCTCATTAATTCAATGAATTTTTGTTTTTGAATTTTATTTGAAGTTCCAGAAGGTTGCTAGGGTCTATTTTTGAACCTTGAGTGTATCATACCATGGTGCATCTCCTGCATTTTTATCAAGATTTTACAGCAACATTTGTGCATGCATGTTTTTGGAAATACTCCAAAATGTCTAGTTAAATTGTCTTTTTCTAAAATGCATTAGGAAAGTCTCCCAAAAGCCCAACCCTTAGACAAGACTTTAGTTTAGATGCTCACTGGTACTTCTACAAAGTTTCATAATTTTTCCATAAGTTTTAGTACATGTTTCTGATTTTATAAGTTTAAAAAACAGAGCCTTGTTTGGTTTTTAATAAATTCTTGGAAGCTCAACTTGACCCCAATTCAGTGCCAAAAGTCTTAGTTTGGAGTCTATTTTGAACTAAAAATGGTCCCATGCCTATAACTCAACTTTAATTTTCATCAAAAAATTCGTTACGACTTTTACGGTGTCATTACGGTATTTTCCAATGTCGTAAACGGGCAACGACAGTCGGAGGGCTCGTGTTCCTGCTAACGCGAGTGAAAAACCATTCAAACTTAGTATCATAGTAACCGTAGCCACCTGGTAAAGTCAGTGCATGAGACGTGTTTTGGGACTTTTCCCGGAAACGACGTCTGTGTACGACCCGATATCGGAACCGGAACCCGGGAACGGGAACCCGTATCCGGAATCGGTAAAACTGTTTTCAGCATAACTTCAGCTGTAGACCTCCGTTTGACCTGGTTCTTTTTGCATTGTGTTCGTAGTCTCAGTAGCTACCTAATATCAATACTAACAATTATCTTTATGGTTATTATTTTACAATAACAAAACATTGATAAAATCGAACAATAAGTATAATAATAGTGCTAATAATCATATAACTCTAGTAAGTAAATATTATCAAACTTAAAGCTAATAACAACCCTGCCCCAACTCATCCGCTTAGAGCTGCTAATTAAATATAAGTAATTTTAAAGCTAATGGTGACCTTAATTATAATAGTCACCCTAATTAGAGATCTAGTGCTAATGGCGATTCAAATGGTTAAACAACAATTAACAATAAGCATCTTAAACCTGCCCCTTTAAGAATGATTAGGATTTCGATCGTGAGCTAGACTCTTGACCACCATTAATTATCTGTAAATAGTATAAGTAGTCTAAGTACATTAGTTCCCTAAAGTGTATTACAATGATGGTGACCCTAACTTAATAAAAATTTCCATTTCATCATTTCTAGTCTATCTTGTAAAATGCCTAGTGAATCGAGGAAAAATCTAAAAATGGTGAACCCAAGTTTATTGGGATCCTTGTAAAATACACGAAACATCTGCTGAAACACTTTTTTTCATGAAACTCCTTAAAGCTGTCTAAATAGATAGGTAGAGACCTTCTGTTTTTACCTTACACCTATAGAACCAGAACTTCTGGCGGATGTGCGTCATGGCAAGCAGAACGCTAATGTTCTGACTTCGCCTAACATCTGACTTTACAAAGCTATTCTCAAACTAGAACATCAGTCAGATGTGCGTCCGGCTTAGCAGAACCCAAGTGTTCTGTTTTTGCTCGACATCTGGAGATTTCAAAACATCTGGAACGAGGACTTCTGTCAGATGAGTGTTGTGGTACTCAGAACTCAATGTTCTGATTTTACATAACATCTGGCATTCCCGAACTCATCTGGAGTTGGAGTTCTATCAGATGTATGTCACGACACCCGGGACTCAATGTTCTAGAGCTCATCCGGAGATGGAGCTTTTGTCAGATGTGTGTCTCAGCAAACACTCTTTCTATAAATTTTCCACAGAACTTGACCTCAATAATACCCCCTTTCCTACCTGTGAATAACCTCCTAACAGAAGATCATTAGAATTGCTATAAAACGTAGGGACTTCAGTTCAAACAAACAACCCAACCCAAAGATCATCTTTTCGATAGCACCAACCGATGAAGATCACCTCCTAACAAAATCTGGAAGATTTCATAATAGGCCATGGTTGTTAAGCAAATAATCAACTTATCCGACAGCCGAAGTCAAAATATTAAATGATAGTTGAAACCACCTTGTCAAAAGTAACCTCTTGATTACTTTTTAACAGAACCACCATATTTCCTTATTTAAAATAAAACAACTCATCTCCCTATTTGCATCATGTAGACATCGAAGAGAATGCCATAGCTAACAATCCGAGTCTTCAATCCCCACCAAAGTCGTCATCACCAACGAAGCAAAAGATCCAGGCCAGCCCCGGTGCACAATCAAGATTATAATTTTTTTCTTTTATAACTATGTGTCATGTTTGTGCATTAAGTTGCTAGGAGTTGATTGAAACCTTAGTTGCATTTATTTCCATAGGAAACCCTATCGGTAGCTGGTATAGATGACCAAATTAGTATGCTATGCTTAGCAAGTACTTACCGGTAGAAGTTGAGCAGAGTGGAAGCTGCTCGCAATTGGTAGGGTTTTGATTGAAACTCTCTCACATGAAGTACATGACACTCTTTTACGGATGCTTAAGGAAAGATAAAATTTGAGGGTCAGACAGGATACCAAGTAGGGCGGCAATTGGATTGGGTCCAGGGTGACCGTAGTCTTTTCTGATCGAGCTTTGAATGTACTAATCATATGCTGGGTATAATGGGACCCAATAAACCTACGTAGCCTAGTGATTGCAAAGTCGAACCTGCCCTACGGTGTCTGATTCGGAGGCGATCTGGGGCAGGCAGCTTGGGAACTCCACAGAAACCGTCTGAGACGTGTGTTTTGGTGGGATGCGGCGCTGCTAAGGCAGGCGTAGGAGGAATTGACTTTGCAGGATCTGGAGTGAACGGTTGCCACGTATGGGTCTAGGACGCGGACATGTCCGTATGATTAGGTTTTCTCCGGCAGGGTATAAAAATTGTTTCGAACCGCTGTCACTCCCAGTTTGTGAGTTAGCTCGTGAAACGCACCACATTACAATTAGAAAGTTGAGATACCATGAGGATGAAGTTAAGATGACTATTATTACTGTATTCTACTCCTGTTATGATTTATTAGTTCAGTGCCAACTAAAGTTACCATTCTAATCACTTAACTTGAGCTAAAATTTGATCAAAGATTAGTTCAGGTTTGCGAGTCCGTTTTACAAGGTAAACCCTCCCTTAGTCAGCCAGCATCTCTAGGTGTCGGCTGTAGTCAGCCAATTTGACGGGTCAGCCTTGTTGAGCTTCCTAGAAACTCACGCTTTTGCGATACGTGGTTTTCAGGTGCCGACGTGCATAACCAGGATGAGAGCATCTAATGGGAGGAATCTCGACCAGAGGTCGGAAACCTCTAGTGGGAGCTATGTGAATCGCCGCAGTAATCTTGAAGTGGCTAGTAGCATGACGCCACTGGGCACGGTGCATGCTTTTGCCTTACTATGAGAGTCGGAGTCTTTATTCGTTTTAGTCTTCCGCTGTATTGTTTTCAAAAACTCAGTGTCATACTCTGACATCAATGTAAGACTTAAATCTCTATTTATAAAATAATGATGTATTAAATTCCCTTGTCTTGTAACATATTGCTGTTTATCTTGCCTGTGTTATACCATCTGTATGCTCGTTTCGTCGAGCATTGCCCAACAGGATCCTGGAGAGATGCGGGATCCGTCCCGAAACGAGTTTTCTGGGGCGGGTCCGCGTCATTTACTTTCATTGAATCTAGCCTATCCAGCCAATTCAAGTCACGTAACCTAGCCTCCTGATGTCGCTGACGCGACCCGCCCAGAAAACCTCGTCTCGGGATGGATCTGGCCAGTCGTTAAGCCAAGATCTTGTTGGGCAACGCTCGGCGAAGCGAGCGTACACACGATACAACACAGGCAAGGATAAACAGCAATAATTTACAAGAAGAGAGAACTTAATACATCATTTGGTTCATAACTTTAAAGTTAAATATTATATTGTTTCAGAGTACGCAGACGTTTTGAAAACGATAACAGCGAAAGACTAGAACTATTACAACTCCGACACTCGGACTTAAGCAAAAGCACGCGCCGTGCCCACGGGCGCCATGCTACTAGCCACTTCAACATTCAGTGCGGCGACTCGCACAACTCCCACTGGAGGTTCCCAAACTCGAGGGGAGGCTCCTCCCGATGGAAGCTACCTGCTGGTTCCTGCATGACGGCGTCTGAAAACCACAAAACGCTAACGCGTGAGCTTCTAAGAAGCTCAGCAAGACTTACCCGACAAAAGTGGCTGACTACAGCCGACTCCTAGACATGAAGGCTGACTCGGGAGGGTTTACTTGCAAAAGGACTCGCAAGCCGATACTACTCTTGTCAAGTTTTAGCATCAGATTAAGTGATTAGAAAATAAATTTAGTTAGCACTGAGCTAAACAAGCATAACAGAATCAACAATAGCAATATTAATATTCATAATTCATTCTCATGGTGTCTCAACCTATTTACTAAAATGTGGTGCGTTTCACGAGCATGCTCACTAACTGGGAGCGACAGCGGTTCGAAACGATTTATACCCTGCAGGGGAAAACCTGACCGTACGACACGTGCGTGTCCCAAACTCGCACGTGGCAACCGTTCACACCAGCTCCTGCAACGTCAATTCCCTCCTACGCCTGTCTTAGCAGCGCCGCGTCCCACCAGACAACACGTCCAGACGGTTTCTGTGGAGTTCCCACGCTGCCAGCCCCAGATCTCCTCCTAGTCAGACACCGTAGGGCAGGTTCGACGTTGCAATCACTAGGCTACATAGGTTTACTGGGGCCCATAACACCCAGCAAACGACCAGTACTTCAACACTCGATCAGTCTCGGACCACACGGATCAGACAAGTCTACCGGTCACCCCTGGACCCAGTCCAGTCGCCGACCTAACTTTGTATCCTGTCTGACCCTCAAACTTTTATCTTCTTACTGATTCACATTAGTGTGGCCCATCTCATGAAATAGTTTCAATCAACAACCTATCCTTTCGCGAGCAGCGTCCACTCTGCTCGACTTCTACCGGCAAATACCTACTAAGCATAGCATACTAAGGAGGTGTCTATACCAACTACCGTTAGGGTTTTTCCTATGGGAACAATGCAACTATGGTTTCAATCAACTCCTAGTACTTAATGCACAAACAAGGCACACTTAGTTATAAAAGTAAAACTTGAAAATTTGGTTGTGCACCGGGGCTGCCCGGTTCTTCGGTGTTGATGTCGACCTCTTCGGCGGGGGTTGAAGAACTTGGATCGGCAGCTACCTCGTTACCGTCAGAATCTACATGATGCAGTAGGATTATGATAAGTTTAATGAAAATGAAACTATTCTTATTATCAATAACAACCTAGGGTTTAGATTGGCGACGCCCAGAATTAGGGTTAACCCTAATTTCTCGACGCCGTCGATTGAATTCAATTATTAATCTGTGAATGATGTTTAAAGAAGTCTATCAAACTTCCATGTGGTGACTTTTCGTTGGCATGTTCATCAACTTCAACTTTAGTTAAGTTAATGCAACATTATTCATCGGTTAATATTATTTAATTACTTCGGCTATTAAACTAGGGTTAAAATGAAGATTTAATTCGTCCTCAAGATTATTTTTAGTGGGTAGTACTCTCTGGGATTAGCATTTTGGGCTTGGGTGGGGCCTAGATGAATTTTTATATTTTATAAAATTCATCAAAATTCCTGTTTTTATCTCTTGTAAAATCAGAAAGCACTAGTAAACATTAGAATAAAATTATGAAATTTATGTGGGTAATCCTGAGCACCAGATCTAAAACTTTGCTTTTGGGTCTAACCTTATAAATGACTTTCACAATGTACTTTAGAAAATGGTGTTTAAACTAGGCAGATGAGGTTATTTAATAGGGTTAGATGCCATTTCGTATTCCTAAAATCTTCATAAAATTCCAGAGGGTGTGTAGCACCATGGTGTACTTGTAGATCAAAAGTTTAGCCCTAGCATTGCTCTGTAATGCAATTTAAAATTCAAAAACAGAAAGGAGTGTTTCTAATTAATTCTGCAAATGTTTGGTCATTTGTTAAAAAGTGCTTTAACATAAAATTAGTACATTTCACGAGGGTTCTAACAAATTTTGTTTTGGCATTTTTGGATCTTCCTGTGATTTTCTAGGTTTTTTAGAAGATAGAGCAATAATCTGGAAAATAAATAGGAAAAAGGAAAAACAGGGCACAGTCTCCGGTGAGCTCCGGCGGCCAATTCCCGACGATGGGGTGGTCGCCGGTCGTTGAACCTTGGCTTTTCATGATCCACACGACATGACGAAGATCGGCAACATGGTAGTTATCAAGCTTTTGGCCGGGATAGGGGGTCTCAACCGTGGGGGTGCCTCGGGGCGGCGGCGATCGATGAAATTCCGGCGAGATGGCTCGCCGTTGGAGGATTGGAAGGTTCTGTGAGCTTCACGAGGTGGAGAGGAGCTGATTTGGTGAGTGAATTTGATTGAAATTGATCGGAGGTAGGGTTTCACCTTGAAGCGGCGGCAATGGAGTCGGTGGGCGGCGGCCGGGGCAGAGAGTGAGCTTGCTCGCGCGGGGAAGAAGAAAGGGAGAAGGAGGGGAGATGGAGGAGCTTGCGCGCCATTTATAGGAGGGCCGGGGGTAGGGGAGAGTAGGGGACGGGGGGGTGTGGTCGGCGCGGCATGGAGGTCGGCGTCGGGCGGCTCGGGCTCGGGGCAGAGAAACGAGAGAGAGAAGGAGCTAGAGAGAGAGAGCGAGGGGGGGGGTGAGTGAGAGAGAGGAGCACCGAGGCTTGAATGCGACGTGGGGAGGGGGCACGCAGCCGTGTCGGGCGTTATGGCCGGGCGGCCGGGCGGCGCTGCTGCTCAGCTGCGCCCTGTTGTCGGGCGTGCGGGCACTGTAGCCCGCCCGGCAACAGTTTTATTAATTTTTTTTTTATTAATGCTGGAAGACAATTCAATAATTCGGCACACTTTCCGAGCTTGAAAAATTTTGAGAAGTTTTGTACAAGTTCAGGAATTTATTTGGAACATTTTTCATTTAAGGTTCAAGTCATGATTTGGCCTCTAAAAATTCTTGAATTCTAGGTTGATGATAGCTTCTGTGAATTCTTAAGAGGTCTAAAGTTTTTCCAAAAATCTTGAATAATTTCCCAAAATTCTATTTTGAAGTGTACTTAATTGTTATGTAAAAATATGGCTAGGGTTCTGTGGAAATTTTGACGGTCAAGAGTTAGGGTTTGGATTTCTTTCTGTTAACGAGATTTCGACACTTTTAGTTGAGATTTTTTCGGATTTTGCTAAATTGCTCGGTTGTTTGCCAAATTTTCATAGTGTCTCTTTAAAGCATTTTAGACAATATTTATTTTTATTTCCATGATTGAATTTGCTTAAAGTGAGTGAAATTATGAATTAGGGTTTATAGTTGTCGACTTTTGCCCTGGTGACACCTGGGGTGGAGGAGAAGGCCGTATCTGGTGGAGAAGGCCGTCTTCGGAACGTCACTGGGACGGATCTTGATCTGATGATATCCAGACCGGAGATCGACTTTCGAGAAGACCTTTGCTCCTGCCAACTGGTCAAATAGAGTGTCTATGCGTGGTAAAGGATACTTATTCTTGATAGTTACCGCATTCAAGGGACGGTAATCCACGCATTGCCTCAATGACTGGTCCTTCTCTTCACGAACAATGCCGGACAACCCCAGGGCGAGGTGCTGGGCCGTATAAAGCCCTTGTCCAACAACTCCTGCAGCTGTTTCTTCAACTCTGCTAGCTCCTTGGGTGCCATCTTGTACGGTCTGCGGGAGATCGGGGCTGTGCCGGGCAACAGCTCAATCTGGAACTCCACATCTCTGTCCGGTGGTAGGCCAGGTAAATCTTCTGGGAATACGTCCGGGAACTCTTTAACCACTGGTATCTCGTCCAGACTTTTCCCGACAACATTGCAGACTTGTTTGAGGGTGGCTTTGGGGTGATCTAGGTTTATGGACATGGAACCGTGAAGTGGAGAGGTCAAGTGGACTACACGGTTAGCAATATCAAGGATGGCATTATGGTGTTTCATCCATTTCATGTCGATGATAATATCGATACCTGCCCATCTAGGATGATGAAGGAAATAGGATAGATGTGACCTCCCAAATTGAGGGGAGCTTCACTTAAGCCATGATTGATAATATGTTTCGCCCAGGCGATTTTATTACGAAAGGTGGTTCTAGGAGAACTGTGGCTAGGTTTTTGCCTTTGACAAAGTTCCTACTGATAAAATTGTGGCTTGCACCGGAATCGAAAAGAACAAAAGCTGAGTGGGTAGAGAGCGAGAACGTACCCACCAGTACTTGTTCGCCCTCAGCAATTTCCTCGGTCGTGGTGTAGTTTACCCGACCGGTCCTGGTGTTCTTCTGACCCTTTTGCTGGCCCTGTCCTTGGTTTGCCTGCCAGTGGCCTCCGGGCTGCTGATTGGAGGGGCACTCACGAGCGAAGTGTCCGGGCTGCCCGCAATTGAAGCAAGGCGTGCCTGGTCCAGGGCGGGCGCCCTGTTGAGGTGGGCGGACACCTTGGTTCCTCTGCGGCGGGGGAGGTGCGCGGTAGCCGGCTTGTTGCTGATTCTGTGGGGGTCGGTATGGCTGCTGCGGCGGACGGAACGACGGCGCCTGCGGCGGGGTGGCCTTGTACCTCCTACCATCGGGTGCAGTGTACACCAGACGGCACTTGGGTGGCGGGGCATTCGATGGCCCACCGCTGGCTCGCCTCTTTTCCCGCTGCTCCTTCTCGAGGTACTCCTCGACGATGAGGGCGTTGCTGACGAGCTCATTGAACGAGCCGCCTTGGTTCAGGGCCAAGCGACCCTGGAGTGTGATGTTCAGCCCTTCCATGAAGCGGTGCTTCCGCTTAGCATCCGTGTCAACCTGCTCCGGAGCATATAAAGCAAGTTGGTTGAAGACACGGGAATACTCGTGCACCGAGCGGTTCCCTTGGGTTAAGGCCATGAACTCCTTGGCCTTCCTCTGCATAAGTCCCGCGGGAATGTGGTGAGCGCGGAACGCCTCCCGGAACTGTGCCCATGGCACCTGGGTGTTGGCCGGGAGAGTGGCCAAGTAGTTGGCCCACCAAGCTCCGGCGTGTCCATGGAGCATCTGGGCCGCGAAGAGCGTCTTTTGAGTCTCCGAACAACGGAGTAGCCCAAACTTGGCCTCGATTGTACGAAGCCAATGGTCTGCCTCCATGGGTTCCCGGGCATCTCTGAACTCCGGGGGATGAGTGGCCAGGAATTCAGCATATGTGCTGTCCTGATCGCGGTTCCGAGCGCCTCGATTCGTGCCGCTACTCTCTAGGATAGCTCGCAGCATCTCTTGCGTTTGCTGGCTGCTCTGAATCAGGGCCGCCATAGCTGTGGCCAAGGTTGGCTCAGCTGGCGGGGGCGGCGGGTTGGAGCTTTCCGCCTCCTGACGTCCGGCTCTAGTGTTCACCATGCTGAAAAAGTAAAACGATCCTTATTAAAGCCATTCAACCCATGTCCACTTCTCAACATAAGTAAATGTACGTCAATATGCACGGCACGGATATCTCCATAAAAACAAACTTTCTTCATTCCCCAAAAGATGACAGTACATCCATCGTCCAATTCCTTAGACTGTCAAACCACCACTCTTACATCCACAAGATTACCGCACCACTAAGATAAACTTCTAAGAACACACACTGACACTAAGACAAGGACAACGCACTCCTTAAGCGAAACATCTAGCTAAACTATCACTTCGGAGCCACCTCCAATCTACTCCTCATCTGGCTCTAGGCCTGAAGCTTCGGGATCCGATACTTCTGACTCAGGCGCATCATCGTTAGCGGGAGGCGGCTGCTGTGCCTCCAAAAGTCCCGCTAACTGATGCTGCAAATGATGGTTCTCGTGGGCGAGGTTCTCCGCCATCTAAACTGCGTTATCCCTGAGTATCTCCAGCTGGTGAATATGTTGCAACATGATGTTGCAATCATTCTCTCTAGCATGGATCTGGGCAGTCTTAATCTCGGAGACCGCCTCTAACTCAGAGATACGTGTAGCGCGCGCGTCGCAGCGAGCACGCAGTGCATTGTTCCTGCTCTCCAAGTCCTGGACCTTCTTCTTGAGTTGAGCCATCTCTACATGAGCCTATCGCAAGGCCTGACGATCCATCTGGGCTGCGAGAACAGTGTCCTCATGCAAGTTGAGTAGCGCCAGGCTCCATGTGAACAAGGGAGTGACATGGTCCATCTCTCCCCTGACAGTCCTCTTCTGAGCATTCTTGACATTACGGTGCCAGGTACGGTCGACCTGGTCCCGTATCGGAAACATCGCTGCTGGTTTGTCTGCCAGGTCCTCGAGGTGCCGCTCGCAAATCCTCAATAAAGCTTGATGAGCGGCTGACTCGATGGCCTCCGTCTTATCTGAACCGAATGTGGTGGTGGTATAAATCTCTCCGTTGGCATGCTGAGGGTGCGTGGGTAATGTCACGGTGGCCGAGCAGCGCGGTAAGTCATACTGCCGATACTCCCGGAACTGAAACCAAGGAGTCTCTGTATATCCCAAGGACTGTAGGGTCTGCTCGAGTATCTCCACGAATCCTCGGCGTCCTGACTTCTTGGTGACGTAGGTAGGGGTGGAGTCCTCAATGCCTATCTCTGCGATCCCATGCTTGATCGTGTTGGCGTCCATCTGCATCACAGAGATGAATAATATTTTACCAATCAGAAGCCACATGTTGACACATAGTTCAAAGCATGCTAAATCTTCCGATACATAAAATATTTTTCATCCCTGCGTAAAAGGTGATCCAAATCTGTCGCTAAGGATGCCAACTGGCGACAGCCTATTTGCCCAAGGTGCTTTACCATCTAAGTTGACCTGTCAAGGAGACAATCTTCTCATCGAGGAAGGTTCTGGAAGGCTCAATGATATGCAAGGGTTTTGCTCCAACTCGGTCGATTTCACGCAACCACTAAGGGAGGAAGGTGTCCAGGTTGACCCTTTTTAACTTCTGTTGGTGTTATAGCCATTATTGATGGAATTTTTACTCCTGGATGGTTTTAGTATAAGTTTGAAGGATTTTTAACATTTCTTCATGTAATGCAATCCTACATCGGCCTATACGTCCTCACAAAGTAAAAAGAATACGCATAGGCGGTGGCAGAATCGCACTCAAGTTAGCCGTTACTACACGTTTTCTTACGATATCGTGGTTAGCGTACCTGCAGAAAATGGCATCACATGCAGTGCAATATAATATATATCAAAAGTAAAAACAACAACCCATATCATTGCCATATGGGTCGCCCCGAGTAGGTCACGTACGGGGATCACGTGTCCAACCTTCCCTGCGCGGCGACAGACTGCTCTTTACCTCAGGCAGCGGAGGTATGAGAGTGTTCCGCAAAACCGGAGTCGTGAGGAACAAACTCATCTCTTGTGTGCCAAGGACACAAGACTCCACTGTTGCGAAGGTCTGCATTCGCAACAGGTCCGTAACCCACACCTCGTACGGTAGAGGGCCGCTACTCTCCCTAAACGGCAAGGGGGCGTACTATGTTACAGCGAACATAATACCTCCTTCCATACCATCATGGTATAGAACGCTACTGCTGCTGACGCAACAGGGATTTCTTGACCTTTTACCGCAGTCGAGCGGCGTACCTTACCTTGCTTACCTGAGCGTAGGTGCGTCGTTACAGAAAAGTAAATCTAAGCTGGGTTTAGTTAGCCCCTACACTAGGTTAGCTTGCCACCTGATAAGCTATTAACTAATAGGGCGCGTACCTCACTCGCACGTAAATTTTCGAAAATATGCCTTAAACGTTGTATCGTTTCCCAACATGGCTCTGATACCAAAGCTGACACGACCCGCCCAGAAAATCTCGTCTCGGGACGGATCTGGCCAGTCGTTAAGCCAAGATCTTGTTGGGCAACGCTCGGCGAAGCGAGCGTACACACGATACAACACAGGCAGGGATAAACAGCAATAATTTACAAGAAGAGTTTGGTTCATAACTTTAAAGTTAAATATTACATTGTTTCAGAGTACACAGACGTTTTGAAAACGATAACAGCGGAAGACTAGAACTATTACAACTCCGACACTCGGACTTAAGCAAAAGCACGCTTTCTGTGGAGTTCCCACGCTGCCCGCCCCAGATCTCCTCCTAGTCAGACACCGTAGGACAGGTTCGACGTTGCAATCACTAGGCTACATAGGTTTACTGGGGCCCATAACACCCAGCATACGACCAGTACGTTCAACACTCGATCAGTCTCGGACCACACGGATCAGACAAGTCTACGGTCACCCTGGACCTAGTCCAGTCGCCGACCTACTTTGTATCCTGTCTGACCCTCAAACTTTTATCTTCTTACTGATTCACATTAGTGCGGCCCATCTCATGAAATAGTTCAATCAACAACCTATCCTTTCGCGAGCAGCGTCCACTCTGCTCGACTTCTACCGACAAATACCTACTAAGCATAGCATACTAAGGAGGTGTCTATACCAACTACCGTTAGGGTTTTTCCTATGGGAACAATGCAACTATGATTTCAATCAACTCCTAGTACTTAATGCACAAACAAGGCACACTTAGTTATAAAAGTAAAACTTGAAAATTTGGTTGTGCACCGGGGCTTGCCTGGTTCTTCGGTGTTGATGTCGACCTCTTCGGCGGGGGTTGAAGAACTTGGATCGGCAGCTACCTCGTTAGCGTCAGAATCTACATGATGCAGTAGGATTATGATAAGTTTAATGAAAATGAAACTTATTCTTATTATCAATAACAACCTAGGGTTTAGATTGGCGACGCCCAGAATTAGGGTTAACCCTAATTACTCGACGCCGTCGATTGAATTCAATTATTAATCTGTGAATGATGTTTAAAGAAGTCTATCAAACTTCCATGTGGTGACTTTTCGTTGGCATGTTCATCAACTTCAACTTTAGTTAAGTTAATGCGACATTTTTCATCGGTTAATATTATTTAATTACTTCGGCTATTAAACTAGGGTTAAAATGAAGATTTTAATTCGTCCTCAAGATTATTTTTAGTGGGTAGTACTCTCTGGGATTAGTATTTTGGGCTTTGGGTGGGGCCTAGATGAATTTTTTATATTTTATAAAAATTCATCAAAGTTCTTATTTTTATCTCTTGTAAAATCTGAAAGTACTAGTAAACATTAGAATAAAATTATGCAATTTTATGTGGGTAATTCTGAGCACCAGATCTAAAACTTTGCTTTTGGGTCTAACCTTATAAATGACTTTCACAATGTACTTTAGAAAATGGTGTTTAAACTAGGCAGATTGAGGTTATTTAATAGGGTTAGATGCCATTTCGTATTCCTAAAATCTTCATAAAATTCCTGAGGGTGTGTAGCACCATGGTGTACTTGTAGCTCAAAGGTTAGCCCTAGAATTGCTCTGTAATGCAATTTAAAATTCAAAAACCGAAAGGAGTGTTTCTAATTAATTCTGCAAATGTTTGGTCATTTGTTCAAAAGTGCTTTAACAGAAAATTAGATATTTTCACGAGGGTTCTAACAAATTTTGGTTTGGCATTTTTGGATCTTCCTGTGATTTTCTAGGGTTTTTAGAAGAGAGAGCAATAATCTGGAAAATAAATAGGAAAAAGGAAAAACAGGGCACAGTCTCCGGTGAGCTCCGGCGGCCAATTTCCGATGATGGGGTGGTCGCCGGCCGTCGAACCTTGGCTTTTCATGATCCACACGACATGACGAAGATCAGCAACATGGTAGTTATCAAGCTTTTGGCCGGGATAGGGGGTCTCACCGTGGGGGTGCCTCGGGGCGGCGGCGATCGATGAAATTCCGGCGAGATGGCTCGCCGTTGGAGGATTGGAAGGTGCTGTGAGCTTCACGAGGTGGAGAGGAGCTGATTTGGTGAGTGAATTTGATTGAAATTGATCGGAGGTAGGGTTTCACCTTGAAGCGGCGGCAATGGAGTCGGTGGGCGGCGGCCGGGGCAGAGAGTGAGCTTGCTCGCGCGGGGAAGAAGAAAGGGAGAAGGAGGGGAGATGGAGGAGCTTGCGCGCCATTTATAGGAGGGCCGGGGGTAGGGGAGAGTAGGGGACAGGGGGGGTGTGGTCGGCGCGGCATGGAGGTCGGCGTCGGGCGGCTCGGGCTCGGGGCAGAGAAACGAGAGAGAGAAGGAGCTAGAGAGAGAGAGCGAGGGGGGGTGAGTGAGAGAGAGGAGCACCGAGGCTTGAATGCGACGTGGGGAGGGGGCACGCAGCCGTGTCGGGCATTATGGCCGGGCGGCCGAGCGGCGCTGCTGCTCAGCTGCGCCCTGTTGTCGGGCGTGCGGGCACTGTAGCCCGCCCGGCAACAGTTTTATTAATTTTTTTTTCATTAATGCTGGAAGACAATTCAATAATTCGGCACACTTCCCGAGCTCAAAAAATTTTGAGAATTTTGTACAAGTTCAGGAATTTATTTGGAACACTTTTCATTTAAGGTTCAAGTCATGATTTGGCCTCTAAAAATTCTTGAATTCTAGGTTGATGATAGCTTCTGTGAATTCTTAAGAGGTCTAAAGTTTTTCTAAAAATCTTGAATAATTTTCCAAAATTCTATTTTGAAGTGTACTTAATTGTTATGTAAAAATATGGCTAGGGTTCTGTGGAAATTTTGACGGTCAAGAGTTAGGGTTTGGATTTCTTTCTGTTAACGAGATTTCGACACTTTTAGTTGAGATTTTTTCGGATTTTGCTAAATTGCTCGGTTGTTTGCCAAATTTTTCATAGTGTCTCTTTAAAGCATTTTAGACAATATTTCTTTTTATTTCCATAATTGAATTTGCTTTAAAGTGAGTGAAATTATGAATTAGGGTTTATAGTTGTCGACTTTTGCCCTGGTGACACCTGGGGTGTCACAGTCGCGTCCTAAATCTAGCATATCCAGCCAGCCCTCAAGATCGAACCAAGAACCGATAGAAGAGAGGGACAGAGAGGATGGTGGTCACATACAGGGAACCAAGAATCTAGCATCCAGGAAAAAGAAAGGAGGAGAACCAAGAACACATACAAGGGAAAAGCTCGCCGTCACCGCGATAGGATGCGTCGTCGTTGCTGTGCCGAAAAAACACCTGAAACATGATATTTTATAGAGCTGTAGGTATAAGCCATACTTGATATGGACCCAAACAATTACTCAGGTTATAATTAACTACTCAAGAGTAAATAGCGTGGCAGCGTCGTTGCCGGTCACATTATTTAAACTTCATTCAGCTCACATAATTATTACTTGAACCGTGTACCATGAAATTTAAGCACCAATAGAAGAACTAGTTCTACAATAACAATATAGGATATAGAAATTCAATGAACTGGGCTTTGAGCAAGTGTTTCTAATTCCAAAATTGCACTGCTCAGTTGTATTACCAAGATAAATACAGTAGCTAATAACTAGAAGCAGATGCAGAGCCATTTCATGTGAAAAATCAATAAGAAATACAACTCAGCTAGTACTTGAGAGGAAACCGCGGATGGAGAAAACTAGCTGCCGTCCAGCTACTATAATGTTTATATGTACCATTCGCTACTACTAGACGTCAGATAGAGTGCTTGATGGTACTGGACAGCAACTGCTGCCTCTTCGATGCTGCTTCTTTGTCCTCTTCTGGCAGCTGGACTACACTACAGACCGCAGACACACCTAGAAACAACCATGGCAACAAAAATCGTAAAGCTTTCTTTAGTGAAACCTCCCCCTTCCACACCCCCCCCCAACCACCACGTCGAGATCTAGTGAACAGAACCTCCCTCCTGAGATTTAGGGGCTCGGGGTACCTGCCCTGCGGCCTACTCCCCCATGCAGCTCGTTTCTTGAGCAAATCGATCGCCAGACGCATTTCAAGATGTAGATCGAAGAGCAACACAAAGGGAGAGAGGGAGGGGAGGAGAAGAGGGTATCTCATTACTGGGAGGAGCACGAGTGAGGGCTTCAGGTGGGGGAACGTCGTCGTCGTCGCCACGCCGAGGCTGAGTCGCGTCTTCACCACGCCGAGGCTGAGTCGCATCTCCGCCACGCGAAGTCTTTGGCTCTGCTCGAGCGTCGCCGCACGGAGTTAATGCTGCTGCGTCTCGCCTGGTGTCGTTCCAGAGGTACGAGGGTAGGGTTCCATTCCGGGCCGAGGAGGGGAAGAAAAGGCCAGGAATAGCCATGTTTCAATCCGGCCCAAATTCAACCGAACGGTAATTCCACGTCGGACCGAAATTGAAACCGGGCCACATCATTCCATATGAAATGAACCACGTTCCATGCTGTTTCGAGCCCAACCGAACGAGCCCTTAGGGATCCCATTCATTTAACCAAACAGTTCGTGCCCAGCCCGTATAAATAAATAAAGTCCTACGAACATGTGCATTCCCTCCCCGACACAGATGAAATTCAGCCAAATAACAGACCCCCGGTGTCAAACCTAGTGCTCTGATCGAGAATTCTAATAGTTCACTGACTTGAAGAGCACTACCATTTGCAACACAATATGCTCAATACAGGAGCACAATAGCGACAATAATGGCCGGAAGCAACCAATCATTTTCCAGTTCTTGAACAAACCATATGAACATGAAACCAGTGTTACTATTATATCATGTCAGTCACTGGTGCCTAACGTTCACCACCTTTTATTTTCTTCATGTGTCCAGCTCATCTATAAATCCAGGTTAGAAAATGCTAATCAAAACCTCTCTATAGAAGAATGATTAACAATTGCAGAAATAACGATTGTGAGAAATTAACAAGGTTGCTAGTCTGAATGATACAGACTTTTGGATAGCCATTAGAGTTCTCTCATTCATCCACAGGGAACCAGTAGTAATATATTCACATTCCATAGAGGAGTTTATAAAAACTCAGGAAGTTAAAATTGTATATTCACCTCAAATGAATAATATATCTAAAATCCAAGACAATTTACTCCACATAAATTGAAACAACATGCCAGATCTAAGAGTAATAAACCACGATGTCTAGTATAACCAAATTGCAGGTGCTCGGCAAAACAGGAATTGAATTTTCACTTAAGTATTAACCCTATATTAGCAAAGATGCCATGGGCATACTGCACTGCAGGGGAGTCAAGACATCAGAGGCTTCTAAGGGTCCATAAGACCTCTATTATGGCTCATATATCCTTAACAATTATAACATTTTTCTGTGGATACAACTTTATTTTCAAAACTACCAAGCCTGGCTGTGTACGCTATTCCAGATAGTATCGGCCGTTTCCCTTAGTTTCCTCCACATCTTCTCAAGTGCGGTGCTAGAGACAAAAACAATCAATGTTTTCATAAAAAAAGAAAAGGTACTAAACAGTGATGAATCGTGGGGGAATTCAATTAATGATGTACTCAAACCCCATTTTGTTCAGGTTACATCTCATAAAGTATTCGTGAAAGTAGTCTAAGTGCAGATCCTATAACCGTACATCAACGAAAAAGAAAAGAACCGAACAGAAGGAAACAGACACCTATTCAAGCAGTACACCGATTATAAATCAGATACTCATGTCAACAAAATATTTGTATGGCCACTGTTAAATAAGTACAGAAAAGAGCATCCAACCGAAGCATTAGTTACAACCAAACATGAAAATGAATGCCTTCAAATTTAGATAGCCGTGACGGTAAAATCTCGTTACCGGCATGCCCACCAGCCAGAAAGGCTGCAAGGCCAAAACAAGGCGCCGTATACTCCAGAATGTTGTGATCCCTCACAAAGGGGCAAAAAGTATGAAGTTATTACAGCAAAATTACATCTCCTAATCTGATAATCCAGAGTTTCAAAAGGCTAACAGATTCTAAATGCCGCACTATTGTTGTCTGTGGAGAGTCACTTCTTCACCTCATCATACTCTGCCTCTGGAGGCTGCTCACCACCACCCTGAGATCCTGATTGGGAACCACCTGCTGATCCACCACCTGACATGTGTTGACCAATCTTTGAGACGGACTTGTTAGCGGCGTCAAGCTTGGCTTTTATTTGCTCAATGTCATCAGAGGTCATCTGCTGGCGGAGATCGGAAATGGCTCCCTCAATCTCAGATGCCACCTCTGCTGGGATCTTGTCCCTGTACTCTGCCAAGCTCTTCTCGATGCTGTAGATAGTGGTGTCTGCAGTGTTCCTGATGTCGATGAGCGCTTTCCGCTCTTGATCCTTCTGGGCATGCAGCTCAGCTTCTTGGACCATCTGCTGAATCTCAGCCTCAGATAGCCCACCAGAGGAACGTATGGTGATGTTCTGCTCCTTGCCGGTGGCCTTATCTTTGGCAGAGACAGTGACAATGCCATTGGCGTCAATGTCAAATGTGACCTCGATTTGAGGCATGCCTCTTGGGGCTGGTGGAATACCAATGAGATCAAATTCACCAAGAAGCTTGTTGTTCGTAGCCATTTCACGCTCACCCTGCAACACACGGATACCTACTTGGGTCTGATTGTCAGCAGCAGTTGAGAATACCTGCAAAGTAAAAGGAGAGAGAGAGAGAGAGAGTGAGATCAGACCAAAGAAGCACTACAAATTAGAAGGGGGGGGGGGGATGCTAGTGCTATATTGATCAATTACTGACAAGTGCAATAAGATTTATTTGCAGAAACTAGTACATAACAGACTTGAACATTTAAAGCCAAAAAGAGCATGTAAAACTGTAGCCATATCAAAACAACAAAAATGAAATAAATGACAACTTCAATAGTTATGTTGAAATCAGAGATACGAAGTTATGTGTGCTAAAAAGAATAAAGATGCTTACCTGACTTTTCTTTGTGGGGATTGTGGTATTCCTGTTGATTAATCTGGTGAAGATACCACCAAGCGTCTCAATACCAAGTGACAAGGGTGTAACATCAAGGAGAAGAAGCTCCTTTACATCCCCACGGAGGATGCCACCCTGAATGGCAGCACCCATGGCCACAGCTTCATCTGGATTGACTCCTTTGCTTGGGCTTTTTTCCAAAAATTTCAGATACCACCTCCTGTACTTTTGGAACCCGAGACATTCCACCAACAAGAAGTACTTCATTCACATCTTTAGTAGACAGTCCAGCATCCTTCAAGCAGTTTTTGCACGGTTCCCTAGTCCTCTCAATCAGATGGTTCACAAGAGCCTCAAACTTTGATCTTGTGAGTGTGATGTTCAGGTGCTTCGCTCCTGAAGCATCAGCTGTTATGAATGGTAGGTTGATATCTGTCTGAGTAGTTGATGACAATCAACCTTTGCCTTCTCAGCAGCTTCACGAAGTCTCTGCAGCGCCAATCTGTCCTTGGACAGATCAAGGCTCTCAGCTCGCTTGAAATCACCCACAAGAAATTCCAGAAGTGCATTATCAAAATCTTCGCCACCCAAGAAGGTGTCACCGTTTGTTGCTTTGACCTGATAATGCAAAAAATGGCATCAAAAATGAATATATTTCATAAAATGTTTCATCAAAATCTGACTTGCATACCTCAAAAACTCCATTCGAGATCTCCAGAATAGAGATATCAAATGTTCCTCCTCCAAGATCAAAAGACTGCAATCAAACCCTCTTTGTTGTTCATACCATAAGACAGAGCAGCTGCTGTCGGTTCATTGATAATCCTTTCAACCTCAAGGCCAGCAATCCGACCCGCATCCTTTGTGGCTTGACGCTGAGCATCATTGAAATATGCTGGAACAGTAACCACTGCCTTTGAGACAGATTTGCCAAGATATGCTTCCGCTGTCTCCTTCATCTTGGTCAAAACAAAAGCACCAACCTGACTTGGTGAGTACTGCTTGCCATCGGGTTTCTACCCAGGCATCACCATTTGGAGCCTTCACAATTTTGTATGGCACCATCTTCATCTCTTTTGTGTCTGCGGATCATCAAAGCGGCGTCCAATTAGCCGCTTTGTTCCAAAGAAAGTATTCTGGGGGTTTGTTACTGCTTGACGCTTGGCGGGAGTTCCCACGAGGCGTTCACCCTTCTGATAAAAGCAACAACTGACGGTGTTGTCTGCACCTTCAGCATTCTCAATGACTTTGGGGTTCTGCATCCAAATACATTGGCCAATTGAGTATAAACAACAAAAGGCAACAAAAAAATTTTGAAAGAATCTATACAATAACCTCACCTTCCCCTCCATAACTGCAACACATGAGTTAGTCGTCCCCAAAATCAATTCCAATAACCTCATTTCCCGCTGGTCTGGCACTGAAAAAAAAGAGTTGCATATATGAACCAGAGCTACTGCAACAGGATAGCTCTGTTAGTATTGGTGAGGCTTGAGAGATCAATGATACCTGAAAGGTCTTGCAAAGCTACCCCATTTTGAGCACACATTGGCAGAACATGTTGACTGTATACTGGCACCCAGCTGAAACAAAGTTGTTCACGGACAATAAGAAACAGGCAAGGAAAAATAACAGTACAGTCTATGAGCCAAGCCAAAGATCCCTCAGGTTGTAATCCTAGCTGCACATCACTATCCAAGTAAACCGAAGGATCTACCAATGGAAAACGAGAAAACAGCCCATTACAAACAAAAGCAGGATATGTGCGGACAGGTTACAAACACAACAATTTTATTCAAATAAATATCCAATCCTTAAAAACGAAGTACAAAGGAACAATTGATGCAGCATGCAGCGTTGCTAGAAATTTCCAAGGGAAGCATCTAGAAGAGCACAACGCCACGCCACGCAGCATGAATAAAAATCCTTCTTGGGTTGCATGCCAGGCTAATAGCCTAATTTACGAACAAACACATGTCCACCTATTGCAAAAAAGCACTACTTCCATCTTATCAGTAAGTTTTAACTACCAGAAGTGAACTAGCTAATCCACTAACAAACACGCTATCAAGATCTGGTCTACAAGCTCCGGACAACCGTCGTACTGAATGGGTTTGACAGGAGGTGTAAACATTTTAAGATCTGTGTGACTGTTTTGCCCAAATTGTAATAAATCGTACTTGTTGACTCTGTTTTTATTTGTTTGGCTGTTCAGCAGAATCGGGAATGAAATCCTTCCCATCAATAGGCAGCGCATGTTCTCCGAGTTCAACACCAAAGCACCACAGATAACCAAGCACTAGACGGCTACGATCAACACCGAGTACATTACGAACAGTAGTACAGCAGAATTCACACGGAGACGGAGGACGCGGGAAGAGTGGCTTACGGATCCGAGAGGGGTGGCGAGTTCGCGCCGGCGCACGGCGCGAAGCAGCAGCGACGCCGCCATGACTAGTCCCGGGCGCGGAGGAGGGCTGCGGCTGCGTGGAGAAGACGGACGGCCGACGGCGTGGGGAATGAAGAAGAGTTAGCGGGTTTAGGGTTTTAGGCTGGTTGGTGGTGGGCTTTATTAGATCCTATCCTAGTTTGTCGTCCCGCCACGTCGCGGCGGCCGGGCACGGAAGGGGAAGGCGCGTGTCCTTCATTTTCTCCAAGTAAGGCAAATCGTAACTTGTTTTTCAAGGGCCGAGATTGAAACGCGTTCCCATTTCCAGCCATTTCCGTAAGACGGGCATCAAGTTTGGGTGCCAGATGGTCGGCCCGGCGCTACTTTGCTGCGCGCTCGGCCCATCCGCCGCTGATTCCGCCGGGCTAGTATTTGGTAGTGAGAGATGATTGTGATTGTAAATCTTCTTCGCCAATCCAGCAGTTAATTCGCCGCATCGTGGCGCGCGCTATGGTGTTTTCCTTGATGCGCAAGCGACCATGGCGTGTTGTTTTACAATCTCGCAGAAAATGATGCCGGTTTGCATCGGCAGGAGAGCATCGTGCGCGTGCTCGCTGCTCCGATCACGAGTCAACCTGGTAGTACCAGGTGAGGAGTTCTCTAAACTGCAGTAAACTAATTTAGCCAGTAGAGAGAGATATTGCCACTTGGCGAGTAATCCATTTTTAAAAAATTCATGTAAACAGGGAAGCCTACTAATTGGTTATCTTGCTTCTGTTTTCTGATTGCTTACAGTTACAGGTTCGACAATATTATCTCAGCCTGCTTGATTTCAAAATTACTAGGCCATATTTGACCCTAGGGACAGTAAACAAATCTACTTCTAAATGTCCAAACTGAACTACTGGTACTCTGCACAAATTCCGTGCCAACAACCCAGGTTCTCGTCCAAACGAGCTGCATCTGTTCTTTGGAACCTGGCATTCATTTTTGAGGGGAAAAAAAAGCAAACTGCTGTAAGCTCGTCGTCCTCTGTTTCTCACCGACGGCCACGGACCCCACCGCGGCGACAGCATCATTTGGCTTCTGTTCCGGTTTTGCCTCCTCGGGCACCGCCTAGCCGAGGCTCCACTTCACTCACTCACGCCAGATCCAGCCTCGCTCATGCCCGCCGCTCAGCCCATGGCCGCGTCGTCGGCCGTCCGCTTGCGCCTCTTCGCCGTCGCCGTCGCCGTCGTGGCGGTCGCGCTCCTCGCTCATCCGGGGAGGCGTCCGTCCATGAGTACCGCGGACTCAGCTTTGCCAACAAGGGCAACGCCTTCATCCTCCACGCAGGCAGCGAGGGCCTCTACGCGGCGTCTCCGGCCAACGCCACAGCTGAGGACGACGAGGACGCCGCCGCGGCTGCTGACGCCTTCATCCGGTAATGTGCTAGCTAAGTAGCTCGTTTGCCTATGTGGTTCCCTCTCTGGCGACTGGCGGTAGGAGGTAGCTAATTCGGCTGAGCGCGCGTCCGAATGTGCTGCTGTGGGCTGCGGGAGTGCGGGGCGAGTGAAGGCAGTCCGGAGGATCGCGGATCTTGCAGTCTTGAAGAATGTAGTGGGACACTTGGAGGGTGGAGGTTTCGGTAGGAATTTTGCGACCTGGTGAATGCGGCTTGTAGTGTCGGTGGCTGAAGCTGGGATGCATTGCTCCCCATGCCTTGCTGGAGGGGTGTAGTATTGTATTTAGAGAATGAGATTCTTGATGTTGGTGCAGATTGATGATGGTGTGGACTTTTAGCTGTGGACTTTTGCTTCTTCAGAAGCGCCAATTGATGGTGGTGTAGTTGGCCATCAGTTTCTAGTTGATGGACATGAGTTAAGCAGCTAACATTTAGGACCCAAGCCAAGGTTTTGCAAGTATTTCAGTTCTTCCCTTCAAACACAATAATGCTGGACGAGTTCGGAGAAATGCAACCTCAAACTCTATAAGTGCAGTTCGGAAGAAAGGAATTTGTACCATACTTTCTTTCCAATTGCAGTTTAAAAGCCTACAGTTCTTATAATGATTGTTTACAAGATCCTGTTTACTTTTTTATTCCATGAGTTTTACTTGCAAGTTGATTACTCTGTACTTCAGTAATTTTTAATTGTTGATAGCCGTACAAGCATGTTGACCATTATTCAGTACTAATGCTCCTATTCATTCTGTATTCGTTGTTTGTTGTTCTTTGTTACTTTGACTAAGTGATTCAAATGCCATTTATTCAAATCTGTCTATTCTCTAATCAGCTGCCTTTCTCCAGACATTTGACCTTCACAGTTACCATTTTTCAGGTTTGACAAGATTACTTTCAGGAGGCCAGAGGATGCTAATGATTCAGTAAAAGAGTCTAGTTCAGCTAAGGTTCAGATACTTCTATTTGAGATAGAAGACCGCGAGATGATTGGTGGGTCAGCTTATGGTGGTCAGAAAGCTATCTGTTGTACCTCAGATCTTGCAAAGTTGGGTGCTTGCACCGAAGGTTCTGTAATCTATCGCCCCAAAGGTGAATCCAGGTTGGCCAAAGTTCGTTGCATCCTTTGATGGAAGTGATCTGATTGCAACATTACCGTCAAAGACGATTCCAATAACCAAAGCCGGAATGTACAATATGTATTTTATCCACTGTGATCCGTCACTTGCTGGTTTGGAGATTGAAGGGAAAACCATATGGAAAAATCCTACTGGGTACCTTCCGGGTCGGATGGCTCCTCTTAAGAACTTTTTTGGATTTATGTCCTTGGCTTTTGTGGTACTAGGTATCTATTGGTTCTATCAGTACATGAAGTTTTGGAGGGAGGTACTTCCTCTTCAAAACTGTATAACTCTTGTAATTACATTGGGCATGTTTGAGATGGCTTTGTGGTATTTTGAGTATGCTGAGTTCAATGAGACTGGAGTTAGGCCAAAAGGCATCACATTTTGGGCTGTCACGTTTGGAACTGTTAAGAGAACTGCTGCTGAAGTAATTGTTCTCATTGTCTCGATGGGTTATGGAGTTGTCACACCTACTTTGGGCCCTAACATCAAAAGTAGTCATGCTTGGAGGAACATTCTTTTTAGCAACTGAAATTCTTGAATTGGTAGAAAATCTTGGTGCTGTCAATGATCTTTCTGGAAAAGCTCGACTGTTCTTGGTCTATCCAGTAGCCATTTTGGATGCTGCATTTGTTATTTGGATATTTATTTCTCTAGCTAAGACCATTAGTAAACTTCAGGTAAGCAAAACTTCTTCGGTGCCCTAAACTAGATCTTTTGCTGTATCAGTTTTGCGCACTATCATCTGTGCCTAATATAATTTTCTCAGATTAGTGGCACCCGCTTATATGATACAGAACACTGACCATTCCTTATCTTTTGCCTCTGGACTTTAGGCAAGAAGGCTTATGGCCAAACTTGAGATTTATCGGAAATTCGCAATTGCATTGATTATATCTGTCTGGTGTCTGTTGGCTGGATTGTCTATGAGGTATGCTTATCCAATGTTTAAGGGTTACCAGCAAAGAGTTATCGGGGTCAATTAGATGTATGCCACTCATAAAGAGTGGCATCCAAATATTGCCATTACTTTCTGCTGCATCCAAACCATGTGATTAATTTGGTCATCCTTAGGTTACTTCTCTCCAGTTTTTTTAGATAGAATATAACACTAAATAGCACCATTCTAATTTTCAATCTGTCCATTCCATAACCCAGATTCCTTAGCTTAGATCTTTGTTATGCATTTGTTTTGTCATTCACTGATACCATAGCTAATTCTTTTCTATAGATTTACTTCAAATCAACGGATGTGTTCAATGAACGATGGCAGTATGCATGGATAGTTCCTGCCTTTTGGCATGTCTTGTCCTTCTCACTTCTTTGTGTCATTTGCTACCTGTGGGCACCTTCAAAGAACTCAACAAGGTATAACCCTTATCTTTTGCTTAGCTTTCAGTTGGATGATGTTTCTGTTGTGCTGTTCCATTGGTACTTCAGAACTTTCGAAAAATTTTACGCTTACACTTTGGACTGTTTCCTGTTAGAAAATGGAATCGCTTACTCTCTCTTCCTTGCCGTTTCAGATTTACTAATGATGCAAGTGAATTCTTTGATCGGAAGGACAACCTGTCATTAATAAGGCCAGCGCCCAGTGCTTCCAAGAACGGTTGGAGCTTATCTTCAACACCAGATGCCAAAGTAACAAAGGGCGTGGATACAGTAACATCCTTTGACGGGGATGATGAGGAAAACAAGAGGGAGTAGAAATTACCAACCATTTGACAGGAAAGATATTCAATCATATCTGATAATGTGAAGTGGGCGTTAAAGCAATTTTGGTATTTAGCAACTCATGCTAATTCTAGGTTAATGGAATATTAGGTTATTCTATATAAGATTCATTGCCACTAGAATTTGCTCATGGTCTGTCATGTTGTTATCATCATATTCTGAATGATGATGTTATATGATAGGAACAATTGACCTATGGTATTTTGAGGGATATATGATGGATAATATATTTATAGACATCATATGACTTCCAGCAAGTGGAAACATACGCTGTGCACGTTAGAGAG
>LFJQ01000404.1:0-29893 GCA_001182835.1 Oropetium thomaeum
GAAAAGGAGCTGTTTCATGAAGGGCCTAAACTCCAAGTTACGTGATCGCCTAGCCCTCCACAACAGCGCCAATTTCAATGCATTGGTGAGCGCTGCCATTGTCCAAGAGGATGCCATTCGCGCCCATCAAGAAGAGAAGAAGCGCAAGCAGCCAGCTGGAGGTCCCCCTGGGAATCAGCAGCCCCAGAGGTATCGTCTAGCCATTACGTCTCCTACGGGTCAGAGGTACAAGGCTCCGGTACCACCGGGGAAATTTTCGCCCGTCATTCCAGCAGCGGTCCGTAGCGCGGCAAGGCCAGCAAGCGGGTTCTCAAGCCGGAAATTCCAGACAGTCGGCTTCAACTTCTCACCCGCCGCAGTCGTACAGCAACACGGGGCCGAGGCCGTGTTACAACTGCGGTCGTCCTGGGCATTTCGCCAAGGATTGCCGACAACCTCCCCGTCAGCAAGGCCATGTCCAGCAGAGCGACCCCCGCAGCGACAACAATTCCCCGCTCTCAACCTGCTGGAAATGGACAGAAGCAGGGCCGTGTTAACCACACCACGGTCGAGGAAATTCAAGAAGGAGAACAAGTCCTTGCGGGTATGTTCTCAATTCAGAAAAATTCTGTGTTCGTTCTCTTCGATTCGGGTGCAACCCACAACTTCATTAGTAGGACATGTGTCCAAAGGTGCAACCTCCGCACCATCATCACTAAAACCCCTATCTTATCACATCACCCGCCGGAAAAATAACAACTACACTAAAAGTCCAGCAAGTACCATTAAAATTGGGAGGAAAAATCTTTAAGTCCCAATTCATCGTTCTTGACCACCATGGCATAGATATAATACTAGGAATGGGTGGATGGTATACCATAGAGCCGTGCTACATATCTCGCCACGAAAAATCCAACTAGACTCTACGGTGCACGGTTCCATATCTTTCCAAGTCACACCACCCACCCCAATTTCCGGGAGTCTTCATCATGTCTCCGGAAGGAAGCTTGAAGAATATCCGGTCGTGTGTGAATTTCCCGATGTATTTCCGGATGATTTACCGGGACTACCACCCGATCGTGACGTTGAGTTCAAGATTGAACTTCAACCCGGTACAGCTCCTATCTCCCGAAGGCCGTATAGGATGGCTCCAAATGAGTTGGCAGAATTGAAAATCCAGTTAAAGGAGCTACTGGACAAGGGATTTATTCGGCCTAGTTCATCTCCATGGGGCTGTCCCGCCATATTTGTGAAGAAGAAGATGAGACCCTGAGACTCTGTGTTGATTATCGACCGTTGAATGCGGTCACCATCAAGAACAAATATCCTTTGCCCCGCATAGACATCCTGTTCGATCAGCTTGTGGGCGCCAAGGTCTTCTCTAAAGTAGATCTTCGCTCGGGGTATCATCAAATAAAGATCCGTCCTGAGGACATTCCAAAAACTGCCTTTTCTACAAGGTACGGTCTCTACGAATACCTTGTCATGTCCTTCGGTTTGACCAATGCTCCAGCCCACTTCATGTATCTAATGAATTCTGTTTTCATGCCCGAGTTGGACAAATTTGTCGTGGTCTTCATCGACGACATCCTTATTTATTCCAAGTCGGAGGAAGAGCATGCGAAACATCTTCGTATTGTTCTCCAGAGGCTGAGGGAACATAAGCTGTACGCCAAATTCAGCAAATGTGACTTTTGGTTGAAAGAAGTACAGTTCCTTGGTCATGTGATTTCCGCCGAAGGTATCTCGGTTGACCCAAGCAAGGTGAAAGATGTGCTTGACTGGAAGCCCCCAAGTGCGTCAAAGATGTTCGTAGTTTCCTTGGGCTTGCTGGATACTATCGACGCTTCGTCCCAAATTTCTCGAAGATCTCCAAGCCCATGACGGAACTGCTTCACAAAGGGGTCGTTTTCTATTGGAGTGATTCTTGTGATGAGGCTTTTCGAACTCTCAAGAAACACTTGACCAACCGCTCCAGTTTTGGCTCAACCGGACATCACCAAACCGTTTGATGTTTACTGTGATGCTTCTGGCACGGGCCTGGGTGTGTATTGATGCAAGACGGTCGCGTCATTGCCTATGGATCAAGACAGCTGCGACGTCATGAGTTGAATTACCCCACTCATGATTTGGAACTCGCCGCAGTTGTGTTGCCTTAAAAATCTGGAGGCATTATCTTCTTGGGAATCTCGTACATTTGTACACGGATCACAAAAGCTTGAAATATATTTTTACTCAAGATGATCTGAATATGAGGCAAAGAAGGTGGATGGAATTGATCAAAGACTATGAATTAGAAATCCATTACCATTCGGGCAAGGCGAATGTTGTGGCTGATGCCCTAAGTCGCAAAGCTTGCTGCAATCTCATCATTCCTCAAGCAAATTCCATTGCCCCATGTTGCAACCCAGATGAACCAAGCCTTCGTGTCATTCCCCACGGAGCTTTATACAACTTGGCTCTTATTCCTACCCTCGCGAGGAAATTATGACTGCACAAAAGGTTGATAAGGGCATGGAAAATATCCGCGCTCAAATAGGCAGTAACAAAATGAAGTGTTTCCGCCTTGACGAGGAAGGTGTTCTATGGTTCAACAACCGCCTGGTCGTACCCAAGGATTTTGAGCTGCGGAAGAAAATCATGGATGAGGCACATCTCTCCAAATATTCTATACATCCGGGCAGCAATAAAATGTACCAAGATTTACGAAAAAAATTTGGTGGACTCGGATGAAGCGTGAAGTCGCTCGGTATGTCGCCGAGTGTAATACATGTCGGCAAGTCAAAGCTGATCATTTAAGAAGTGCCGGTCCATTGCAACCTCTCAGTATACCCGCATGGAAATGGGAAGACATTAGTATGGATTTTATCGTCGGTCTCCCGTTCACTGCTCAGAAACATGATTCTATTTGGGTGATAGTCGATCGACTAACCAAATCTGCTCACTTCATTCCGGTGCATACCCGATATAATGCGAGGAAATACGCGGAGCTTTATATCTCTCGTATCATGTGCCTCCATGGTGTTCCAAAGATCATCATTTCTGATCGGGGTACCCAGTTTGTGAGCCGTTTTTGGGAGCAATTTCACGAAGCACTTGGTACCAAGTTAATTCATGGTTCAGCTTATCACCCGCAAACCGATGGTCAAACAGAGCGTGTAAATCAAGTTCTGGAAGACATGCTTCGCGCATCTGTGCTGACCCATGGGAAGAATTGGGAAGAGTGCTTACCATTGGCTTGAATTTTCGTACAACAATAGCTATCAAGAGAGCATCAAGATGTCTCCGTTCGAGGCGTTGTATGGTCAGCCATGTCGCACGCCTTTAAATTGTCTGAGGCAGGAGAAAGAGTAATTTTTGGACCAGATTAGTAACTCAAGCTGAAGAGAAAGTGAGGGCTATTCAAGAAAATTTACAAGCTGCAAGGTCCCGGCAGAAAAGTTATGCCGACAAAAGGCGTCGACCGTTAACTTTTGAAGTGGGTGATCACGTCTATCTTCGTGTGTCACCAACAAAAGGTGTTCAACGCTTTGGCATTAAGGCAAGTTAGCTCCAAGATTCATTGGACCCTTCAAAATCATCGAGCGATGTGGTCCAGTAGCATATCGATTGGAGCTGCCCTCTCATATGTCGGGAGTTCACAACATCTTCCATGTCTCTCAACTCCGGAAGTGTTTGAAGTTGCCTGAACAAGTGGTCATCCCGGATGTTGAAGTATTCCAAGAAGACCTTCACATATCCGGAGATGCCGATGAAGATACTTGATCGGAAGGATCGCGTAACTCGTCGGCGAACCAAAACTTTCTTCAAGGTGCAGTGGACAAATCATTCGGAAGATGAGGCTACCTGGGAAAGTGAAGAATTTCTTCATTCACAGTTCCCGGAATTCATGGCATCGGTCACGAAATAGTCATCGATTCCCCCCCCTTGTAACGTTCTCTCGAAATCTCGGGACGAGATTTTCTTAAGGGGGAAGGCTGTAACATCCCGAACTAAATTCTCGCTAAATCCTTTGTCAATAAAGACTTAATTGTGTTCTACAAAAATCTCAAAACCCAAAGTTAATGACATCAAAGGATCTAATCAACAGAACTGAAATTCAAAATTTAATTTGAAATCCAATCTTTACTGTCTTTCCGCTTCTCATTGCTTTCGCCCGTTGTACCGCCGGCCTTGCTCCGCTCCGAGCAGGAACGAGCGCCGTCCGGTCTCCTCTGTTCTCCCAATTTCCAACCGCCGCCCGAGTCCCTGCTCCTTCGGGTGCCGCTCCTCTGTTCTTTTCCATGTCTTCCCGACCCCGTCGTTTGGGAATCCGATTCGCCCGACCTCCGACCCAGAGGTCGGATGACTTTTACGTTTCGCCCGACCTCCGACCCAGAGGTCGGATGACCTTTTGCGTTTCGCCCGACCTCCGACCCAGAGGTCGGATGATTTTCACGATTCGCCCGACTCCGACCCCAGCGGTCGGACATTATTTTCCGTCTCGCCCGACCCGTCATCACTCTCCGTTTCGCTCGACCCGAGGTCGGACAAGCAGTTTCGCTCCGTTTCGCTCGACCCCCGAGGTCGGACAAGCCGCATTTCGTTCCGCCTCGCTCGACCCCGAGGCCGGACAGACTCGTCGGACCCGAGCTCGAAGCGGCCGCGCCATTAATGCTGCCGGTCATCTTCCCAACCGTAAAAGTGCCTGGCCGTACACAGCAGTGCTGCCACCGCGCCGAAAGTCTTCGTGATGGGACGCGCACGTCCGGCGCCCATGCGCTGCAGTACACTGCCGCCCGCGCCAACTTGCGTCGTCCTGGAGAGACAAAAGGAACGGAGGCTGATATTTTTCCCTGAGACGAAACACTTCGCTCGGCGAGCTCCTTTGCTCCTCTGCGCGCTCGTCTCTCTGCTCTCGTCTCCACTCCCTTCCGCCATTACAGCCGAAGAGCCCCGCAGGGCCGAAGCAGAGCCAGCTTCTCTCGTGCTCAGGTGCGCTCGGTAAGCCTTGCCCTGCCGACGGTTCCATCGTCCGTCGTTATCGTCTCTAACCGCCGCCCCATTCTTCCGCAGTATTTCAGCAGTAGCGGCGCGTCGACATCTCTTTCCGACGACCGGTCTCTGTTGCTGTTCTTTTCCACCGACAGCCCTCTGGTAATCTTTGCCGTCCGACCAGTCTAGCTAGTCCCGTCTACCGAAGCAACACTAAAGTTTGTTAGAGAGAAATTCATGCAACTTCACTCATCTGTAATACAAGATTACCTTGCATCTTCATATAGGAACCGAGCTGCAGACGGCCACTGAGGCTGAGGAGGACTTCCCCGCTGCCGACCCCGCCATCGACTGTGCTAACTTCTCCCCGAACCGAGGCAAGCCCCGGTGCACACCTAAGATTTAAAGTTTTACTTTGTCACTATGTTTGCAGGTCTTGTTTGTGCATTACGTCGAGGAGTTGTTTGACACCTAGTTGCATAGCCTTAGCAGGAATTCCTATGGGATAATCCAGTAGCATCAGCTAAGCGCTAGCATGCCTTGCTAATATTAGGAATCGGTAGCATATGAGTAGTATGGAGACTACTCATTCGATGGCTAAAGTCTTGCGGGAGGTGGGTGACTGTCAACTGTGTAGTTTTTCAGGAATGGGCACAAAATATGACATTAACTGTTAGCCAATATTGCTGAATGGATTAAGTTAACAATGGTACTGAATGTCGGCACCCATGGGCAAGTATTGAGTTGTGTACCGAATGCATACTGGCATATGGGAACCAGGAAGCCGACGTAGCTCATTGCGCAGTGATTGGACGACCAGCCATCTCTTTTTCCGGGTGAACGGACCAGTAGGGTGGATGATTTCGCATTTCTGTTTTTCTTGGGCATGTGCTAGTGGGAAAGGCTTGGGGCCGTACAGGGACGCAGGGCGTTGCCTGGAGGACCATGTCCTTGGAGAGATGGCAGTCGGACCGACACTGTCGCGATGCAGTGAAAGGTGGCCACGTGCGACTCGTGGAGTGCGCACGTGTCGTGTTATTCGGGTTTCTCCTGCAGGATGTACATCGATTATAATCGCCGCCCCTCACGGTTAAGAGTACCCGCTTGTCCACTGTGTCACATCTTGCCGAGAATGTGGATTGTATGGTGGGCAAATCGATGTATTGGGATCTCAATGATTTGTATTGCAACCATGTTTGTTTAGTATTTAAGAGCACATTTTACTACTGCTAGTGAACTCTTAAAATTTTGGCTAAAACCTGAAAATAGGATTTACCATTAGTGCTATTTTTGCAAATACCTACCAGCTGCCACTAATACTCCCTGCATACTAGGAGTCGGCCTTAGAAGGCCTATTGACGGGTAAGTCTTGCTGAGCGTCAGTCGCTCACGGTTTGTTGTTTGTTGTTTTGCAGGTAATAGTGCTGACTGTAGCCAGGGTGGTTGGGAAGAGGAGATGCCCTCGGAGTGGACCTTCGAGTGGGTCCCCGCTTCTCCCTCCCGTGGAGATTAAACACCATCGGGCTGGGGTGTTTGATCGAGGCGCCGAGTGTTAGATTTTTGCTTCCGCTGAAATCCACGTGTTTGTTATCAAACTACGTTTCCGCACTTCTTAAACTTCCGAAATCAGTTGTAATATAACCTGAATTAATGTATCTTCAAATCATTTATGCGAGTGCTTGTTAATTATTGTACTGCAAAGTCACTTGTTTCGGCAAGCGGCCCCCCCGAATGATCCTGGATGAGCAACCGTACGAATTTATCGGACGGGGTTGCGACACTTAATCTCAGAAACTGCCTTCAGCTCAGAAATGCGTGTAGCACGCGCGTCGCAGCGAGCACGCAGTGCATTGTTTCTGCTCTCCAAGTTCTGTATCTTCTCCTTGAGTTGGGCCATCTCCACATGAGCCTGACGCAAAGCCTGTCGATCCATCTGGGCGGTGAGAACAGTGTCCTCATGCAAGTTGAGCAGTGCTAGGCTCAATGTGAACAAGGGAGTGACGTGATCCATCTCTCCCCTGAAAGTCCTCTTCTGTGCATTCTTAACATTACGGTGCCAGGTGCTGTTAACCTGGTCCCGTATGGGGAACATCGCTGCTGGCTTGTCTGCCAAGTCTTCTGTATGCTTCTCGCATATCCTCAGTAGGGCCTGATGAGCAGCTGACTCAATGGCTTCGGTCTTGTCCGAACCGAAGGTGGTGGTGGTGTAAATCTCTCCGTTGGCCTGCTGAGGGTGTGTGGGGAGTGTAACCGTGGCTGAGCAGCGTGGCAGATCATACTGCCGATACTCCCGAATCTGAAACCAAGGGATCTCTGGATAACCCAGTGACTGCAAGGTCTGACCAAGTATCTCCACGAATCCCTTGCGTCCTGATTGCTTGGTGACGTAGGTAGGGGTGGAGTCTTCAACGCCTATCTCCGCGAGTCCATGCTCGATCGTGTTGGCGTCCATCTGCATCACAGAGGTGAACAATATTTTATCAATCAGAAGCCACATGTTGACACAAAGTTCAAAGCATGCTAAATCTTCCGGTACATAAAATATTTTTCACCCCTGCGTAAAAGGTAATCCAAGTTTGGTCACTAAGGATGCTAATTAGCAACAGTCGAGCTGTCCAAGGGGCTCTACCATCTAGTTGACCTGTCAAGGAGACAATCTTCCCATCGAGGAAAGTACTGTAAAAGGCTCAATGGTATGCAAGGAATCTGCTCGGACTCGGTTGAGGTCACACAATCTCTAAGGAGGAAGGTATCCAGGTTGACCCCTTTTAACTTCTGTTGGTGTTATAGCCATTCTTGATGGAATTCTTACTCCTGGATGGTTTTAGTATAAGTTTAAAGGGTTTTATTATTTCTTCATGCAATGCAATCCTATATCGGCCTATACGTCCTCACAAATAAAGAGAAAAATACGCTTAGGCGGTGGCAGAGTCGCACTCAAGTTAGCCGTTACTACTCGTTCTAAACGGTACCGAGGTTAGCGTACCTGCAGAAAATGCATCACAGGCAGTTGCAATATGATATATTTCAAAAATAAAGACATCAACCCATATCATTGCCATATGGGTCGCCCCGAGTAGGTCACGTACGGGGATCACGTGTCCGACCTTCCCTGCGCGGCGACAGACTGCACTTTACCTCAGGCAGCGGAGGTATGGGAGTGTTCCGCAAAACCGAAGTCGTGAGGAACAAACTCATCTCTTGTGTGCCAAAGACACAAGACTCCACTGTTGCGAAGGTCTGCTTTCGCAACAGGTCCGTAACCCACACCTCGTACGGTAGAGGTCCGCTTTTCTCCCTAAACGGCAAGGGGGTGTACTATATTACAACGAACATAGTACCTCCTTCTATACCACCACGGTATAGAACGCTACTGTCGCAAACGCAACAGGGGTTTCTCGACTTTTTACCGCAGTCGAGCGGCGTGCCTTACCTTGCTTACCTTAGCGTCGGTGCGTCGTTACAGAAATGTAAATCTAGAGTGGGTTTAGTTAGCTCCTATACTAGGTTAGCTTGCCACCTGATAACCTATTAACTAATAGGGCGCGTACCTCACTCGCACGTAATTTTCGAAAATATGCCTTAAACGTTATACCGTTTCCCAACATGGCTCTGATACCAAGCTAACGCGGACCCGCCCAGAGAACCCCGTCTCGGGACGGATCCGTTCAGTCGTTAAGCCAGGATCCTGTTGGGCAACGCTCGGCGAAGCGAGCGTACACACGATACAACACAGGCAGGATAAACAGCAGTAATTTAAGGAGGAAGAAATTAAATACAACATTAATTCCTGGGTTGTAGAATAAGTCTTACAAGAGTTCAGAGCGCACAATAGAGTTTAAAAATCGTAGCAGCGGAAGACTCGATTACAGACTCCGACACTCAAAAGCTAAGCAAAAGCATGCACCCTGCCCGCGGGCGTCATGCTGCTGGCCACTTCAAATGTTACTGCGGCGACTCGCACAGTTCCCACTGGAGGTTCCCTACCTCGGGGTGAGGTTCCTCCCAGTGGAAGCCAGCGTCCTGGTTCTGCGCGTCGATTCCTGAAAACCACATATCGCTAACGCGTGAGCTTCTAAGAAGCTCAACAAGACTGACCCGTCAAAAGGCTGACTACAGCCGACTTCTAGACATGAAGGCTGATAAGGGGGGGGTTCTATTTGCAAAAACGGACCCGCAACCTGAACTATTCTTGGTCAATTTTAGCACAGATTAAGTAGTTAAGATATAACTTTAATTAGCACTAGTCTAATCAAACAATATGAAAAAGACAAGTAAATATCAATCATCAATTGTCAATCTCATTGCATCTCATCTTGTTGCTGAAATGTGGTGCGTTTCACGAGCATGCTCACCAACTGGGAGCGACAGCGGTTCGAAACGATTTTTATACCCTGCAGGGGCAAACCTAATCGTACGACACGTGCGTGTCCCAGACTCGCACGTGGCAACCGTTCACACCAGCTCCTGCAACGTCAATTCCCTCCTACGTCTGCCTTAGCAGCGCCGCATCCCACCAGACAACACGTCCCAGACGGTTTCTGTGGAGTTCCCACGCTGCCCACCCCAGATCTTCTCCTAGTCAGACACCGTAGGGCAGGTTCGACGTTGCAATTACTAGGCTACGTAGGTTTACTGGGGCCCATTACACCCAGCATACGATCAGTACGTTCAACACTCGATCAGACTCGGACCACACGGATCAGACAGGTCTACGGTCACCCTGGACCCGGTCCAGTCGCCGACCTACTTGGTATCCTGTCTGACCCTCAAACTTTTATTCTTCTTTAATTATCTCATCATCGAGTGTCGTAATGAGTCAAGTGGTAGTTTCATCCAAGATCCTACCTTTCGCGAGCAGTGTCCACTCTGCTCGACTTCTACCGGTAATAACCTACTAAGCATAGCAACTATCTGGTCATCTATACTACTACCGATAGGGTTTCCTATGGGAACAAATGCATCTAAGGTTGCAATCAACTCCTAACAACTTAATGCACAATCATGATATGACTCACTGAGTTGTAACAAGAAAATTTAAAACAGAGTTAGTGCACCGGGGCTTGCCTGGCTCTTCGGCCTCTTGGTTGAATTCTTCGGCTGGAGTGGAGGAGTCGGGCTCTGCAGCTACCTCACGTGCTTCGGAATCTACATGATGCAGTATGATTAGGATAAGTTTAATTGAAAAGGCTTGTTGCTTTTATCGATAGTAATTTAGGGTTCCGTTTTGGCGACGCCCAGAATTAGGGTTAACCCTAATTACTCGACGCCTAAAATTAGGGTTGGGATGAAATTTTTAATTCAACCTCAAGATTATTTTTAGTTGACAGAACTCTTTGAATTAAGCACTTTGAGCTTTGGGTGGGGCCAAGATGATTTTTCTAGATTTTATAAAAATTCATCGAAGTTCCTGTTTCCCAATCTTGTAAAGTCAAAATAACCTAGTAAATGTTTGATTCAGTCTAAAATATTTTATGTGGTCACTCATGAGCCTCAAATCTACAACTTTTATTTAGGGTTTCATCACCGAATAGGACTTTTGCAATGTATTTTAGAAAATAGTATTTTAACTAGGCAGATTGCCGTTATTCAATAGGGTTACATATTATCACATGTTCCAAAAATCTTCAAAAAATTCCAGGAGGTGTGTGTGGCCATGGTGCATTTTTGGATCAAAGGGCAGACCTAGCATTGCTATAGATTTCAAATTAAAATTTAAAAACAGAAAATAGGGTTTCTAATTAATTCTGCAAATGTTTGGTCATTTGTTAAAAAGTGTTTTAGCAGAAAATTAGTGCATTTCATGAGGGTTCTAACAAATTTTTGTTTGGAATTTTTGGAGGTCTCTGTGATTTGTTTGGCATTTTACAAGACAGGACAATATTGGAGGGAAATAAAAATGAAACAGTGATTAGGGCTAAACAGAGGACTGAGCTCCGACGAGCTCCGGCGAGTGATTCGGTTAAAATGGTTGATCGGCTGCGCTCAATCCTTGACCCTACACCTTCTACAGGCTAAGACGAAGCTCGGCAGCACGGCAATGGTGAGGTTCCATCACCGGAGAGGGGTGCTCACCGTGGAGGTCGACGGTGGCGGCGGTGAGAAACGGTTCCCGACGAGATGAGCTGAAATCCGGTGAGGGGAGAGCGCCGTGAGCTGCACGATGACTTGACAAGTGAGTTGAGCACGAGGAGAAACACTGAAATTGGCCGGAGCACGGCCGGCGGCGAGGGGTGGCGGCTCTGCCCGAAGCTCAATGATGGAATCACCGGAGGAACGGCGGAGTAAGGAAATTGATTGGTCCAGGAGACTCACCGTGATGCAGTGAAGCTGTTTGACTGGGCTAGGGGTCGCGGAAACGGCCGGAAGGCAGGAGTCGACGGTGAGCTCAACTGGCGGCAGAAGGGTGAACTGGCGGCGGTGCAGGCGTTCTGTCGTCGCCGGTGAGCTTCTGCGGCTGAGTACTTGTCAAGGTCAATCACATGGATGAGATGAAGGTGCCGAGTGAAGGAATTGCAGAATGGCCATACCGTGAAGACGAATTTGATTGATTAGGGTTGGGGCGGTGCTCCTGTGGCCGGGGAGGTCGATTTCAGTGTTCCGGGCGGAGGGAGCGATGAGAGTGTAATTCGATCAACTGAGAGCTGCACGGAGGTGAGGGGAGTTGTTTAGGCAAGGTTTGATCAATGGAAAAGGGTCGGAGGTATGGTCTCACCGTGAGCTCACTTGCGGCGGCAATGGCGACGGTGGCACCGAGCGACAGAAAACGGCAAGGGTTGCGTAGGAGTGAAATTGAGCGCGGGGAAAGAGTGAGGGAGGTTCAGTGCACTCTTTTAAGTCATTGCGTGGAGAGTTGGGGAGGGGAGCAGAGGGGAGCGACGGAATTGGCCGGCGGGGGCGGTGGCGTGCCGCAGGCGCTCTGCCGCGCGGGGAGGAGTGACGAGAGAGCGAGAGAGAGGAGAGGGAGTAATGGGGAGGATCTTGGCGGGATTCTTGTCCAACGAATTGAAGCCTTGGCGCCGAATGGAGCGCCGGCCGGCGGGAGCGGGGCTGCTGCGCTGCCGGTGGTTGGGCGCGTCGGGCGGCACGGCACACTGTAGTTCATCAGCCTGTTTTCGGATTCAAACGAAGTGCTACAGGCTCCCTCTGGTCCAAATTGAAAACTCTACTTCCTAAGCTCAGAAAATTATGAAAATTTTTGTGCATACTCAGGGAATTATTTGGAACACTTTTTATTTAGGATTCGAGTTCTGAATCAGCTCCCAAATTTTTTTGAATTTTTGAGTCCACTTAGGTTTGTGTGAATTTTAAAAAGGGTTAAACCTTAACTAAAAATCTTGAATAAATTTCCAAAATTCTATTTTGAAGTGAAGTTAATTGTTATGCAAAAATATAGCTATGGTGTTGTGGGAAATTTGATAGGTCATTCATTAGGGTTAGATTTCTGCCCGAAGAATAAAATTTTTGACACTGCGGGTGGAAATTCTTCGAACTTGATAATCGTGTTCTGTGGACTATTAAAGTTTTTGTAGAATGCCTTTGGGGTATTTTAAACAACATTTCACTTACTTCCAATATTGGTTTTGCCTTTAGGTGTGAAATAATGTCGATTAGGGTTTTACGTTGCCGATTTAAATCCTGGGTGACACCGGGGTGTCACAAAAACCTTGATGAATATCATGATGCCAAGCTTCGTCATGTCATGTGGATCGTGAAAAGCCAAGGTTCGATGGCCGGCGACCACCCCATCGTCGGGAATTGGCCGCCGGAGCTCGCCGGAGACAGTGCCCTGTTTTTCCTTTTTCCTATTTATTTTCCAGATTATTGCTCTGTATTCTAAAATCCCTAGAAATTCACAGGAAGATCCAAAAATTCCAAACTAAAATTTGTTAGAACCCTGGTGAAAGGTACTAATGTTCTGTTAAATCACTTTTTAACAAATGATCAAACATTTGCAAAATTAATTAGAAACACTCCTTTCTGTTTTTGAATTTTAGAGTGCATTATATAGCAATTCTTGGGCTAACCTTTGATCCACAAGTGCACCATGGTACTACACACCCTCTGGAATTTTATGAATATTTTAGAAACACGAAATGGCATCTAACCCTATCAAATAACTTCAATCTACCTAGTCTAAATACCATTTTCTAAAGTGCATTGTAAAAGTCATTTACAAGGTTAGACCCAAAAGCAAAGTTCTAGATCTGGTGCTCAGAAATTCTCACTTAAAGTTTCATAATTTTATTCTAATGTTTACTAGTGCTTTCTGATTTTACAAGATCTAAAAACAGGAAATTTGATGAATTTTTATAAAATATAGAAAATTCATCTAGGCCCCACCCAAAGCCCAAAATACTTTTTCCAGGGAGTACTACCAACTAAAAATAATCTTGAGGAAGAATTAAAATCTTTATTTTAATCCTAGTTTAATAGCCGAAGTAATTAAATAATATTAACCGATGAAAAGTGTCGAATTAACTTAACTAGAGTTGAAGTTGATGAACATACCAACTAAAAGTCACCTCATGGGAGTTTAATAGACTTCTTTAAACATCATGCACAGATTAAGAATTTAATTTAATCGACGGCGTCGAGTAATTAGGGTTAACCCTAATTCTGGGCGTCGCCAATCTAAACCCTAGGTTATTATTGAAAATAACAATAAGTTTTTTTTCATTGAATTTATCATAATCCTACTGCATCATGTAGATTCTGACGCTCACGAGGTAGCTGCCGATCCGAGTTCCTCGACCTCCGCCGAAGAAGTCAACGTCAACTCAGAGGAACCAGGCAAGCCCCGGTGCACAACCGAATTTTAAAGTTTTACTTTTACACTAAGTGTGTCTTGTTTATGCATTAAGTACTAGGAGTTGATTGAAACCATAGTTGCATTGTTTCCATAGGAAAACCCTAACGGTAGTTGGTATAGACACCCTCTTAGTCTGCTATGCTTAGTAGGTATTGCCGGTAGAAGTCGAGCAGAGTGGACGCTGCTCGCGAAAGGATAGGTTGTTGAATGAATCTATTTTATGAGATGGGCCATACGAATGTGAATCAGTAAGAAAGATAAAAGTTTGAGGGTCAGACAGGTTACAAAGTAGGTCGGCGACTAGACCGGGTCCAGGGTGACCGTAGACTTGTCTGATCCGTGTGGTCCGAGACTGATCGAGTGTTGAATGTACTGGTCGTATGCTTGGTGTTATGGGCCCCAGTAAACCTACGTAGCCTAGTGATTGCAACGTCGAACCTGCCCTACGGTGTCTGACTAGGAGGAGATCTGGGGTGGGCAGCCTGGGAACTCCACAGAAACCGTCTGGGACGTGTTGTCTGGTGGGATGCGGCGCTGCGAAGACAGGCATAGGAGGGAATTGACGTTGCAGGAGCTGGTGTGAACGGTTGCCACGTGCGAGTCTGGGACACGCACATGTCGTACGGTCAGGTTTTCCCCTGCAGGTATAAAAATCATTTCGAACCGCTGTCGCTCCCAGTTAGTGAGCATGCTCGTGAAACGCACCACATCATAGTAAATAGGTTGAGACACAATGAGAATGAATTATGATTATTACTAATGCTATTGTTACTTCTGTCATGTTTGTTTAGCTCAATGCTAATTAAATTTATCTTTTCCTAATCACTTAACCTGTGCTAAAATCTGACAAGAGTAGTATAGGCTTGCGAGTCCCTTTGGCAAGTAAACCCACCCGAGTCGGCCAGCATGTCTAGGAGTCGGCTGTAGTCAGCCACTTTTGTCGGGTAAGTCTTGCTGTGACACCCCAGGTGTCACCAGGGAAAAATCAACGAAATATAAACCCTAAATCCTAATTTCACTCAATTTAAAGCGGTTTCAATCATAGAAATAAAAAGAAATATTGTCTAAAATGCTTTAAAGAGACACTACGAAAAAGTTTGGCAAACAACAGAACATTTTAGCAAAAATCCAGAGAATTCGCAACCAAAAGTGTCGAAATCTCGTAATAAAAGAGATCCAAACCCTAACTTTTGACCATCAAAATTTCCACAGAACCCTAGCTATATTTTTATATAACAATTAAGTACACTTGAAAATAGAATTTTGGGAAATTATTCAAGAATTTTTGGAAAAACTTTAGACCTCTTAAAAATTCACAGAAGCTAAAATCAACCTAGAAATTCAAGAATTTGTAGAGGCCAAATCATGACTTAACCCTTACATGAAAAGTGTTCCAAATAAATTCTTGAGCATGCACAAAAATTTTCAAAAATTTTCGAGCTCGGGAAGTGTGCCAATTCATTGAATTGCAGCTGGGGTAATTAAATTAAAAAAAAAAAAAAGAGAACTGTTGCCGGGCGGGCTACAGTACCCGCCCGACAACAGAGAGCAGCGGCACAGCCGCGCCGCCCGCCCGACACGGGCATTGCTTCTCCGCACGTCGCTTTGACCGGCGGCACCATCACTCCGTTGCCTCCTCTCTCTCCCCTACCTCCTCACTCTCTTTTCTCCCTCCCTCTCTCTTTCTTCCTTCCTCTGCCGCGCAGCCCGACCGCCCGGCCACCATGGCGCCGCCCTACTGCCGCCCGAGCCCCCCCTGCTCCCTCTACTCTCCCTACCCCGGCCCCCTATAAAATGGTGCGCATTCTCCTCCCCAATTCTCCCCCTCCTCCAATTTCTCCCCTCCCACGCGCGAGAAGCTCCAATCTCCCTGTTTTCCGGCCGCCACTCGCCATAGCCGCCGCCCCCACGGTGAACCCCCACCTCCGCTCAATTTCGGTCAAATTCCTCCACCAAATCGACTCCCCTCCACCTCGTGAAGCTCACCACAGCCTCCAATCCTCCGCCGGCGAGCCCCCTCGACGGAATTTGAACTTCGCCGCCGCCCCGAAGCACCCCCACGGTGAGACCCCCTCTGCCGTGCCCAACCTCGATCAAAACCATGTTGCCGAGCTTCATCATGTCGTGAGGATCATGAAAAGCCAAGGTTCGACGGCCGGCGACCACCCCATCGTCGGGAATTGGCCGCCGGAGCTCGTCGGAGACTGTTCACCGTTTTTTTCTTTTTCCTATTTAGTTTCCAGATTATTGCTCTGTCTTCTAAAAACCCTAGAAAATCACAGAAACATCCAAAAATGCCAAACCAAATTTTGTTAGAACCCTCATGAAAAGTACTAATTTTCTGTTAAAACACTTTTTAACAAATCACCAAACATTTGCAGAATTAATTAGAAACACACCTTTCTGTTTTTGAACTTTAACTTGAGTTCTAGATCGATGCTAGGGCTAACCTTTGATCTACAAGTACACTATGGTACTACACACCCTCTGGAATTTTATGAAGATTTTAGGAATACGAAATGGCATCTAACCCTATTAAATAACCTCAATCTGCCTAGTTTAAATAGCATTTTCTAAAGTACATTGTAAAAGTCATTTTCAAGGTTAGACCCCAAAAGAAAAGTTGTAGATCTAGTGCTCAGAAACGCTCACAAAAAGTTTCATAATTTTATTCTAATGTTTACTAGTACTTTCTGATTTTACAAGATTTAAAAACAGGAACTTCGATGAATTTTTATAAAATATAGAAAATTCATCTAGGCCCCAACCAAAGCCCAAAATGCTTATTCCAGGGAGTACTACCAAATAAAAATAATCTTGAGGAAGAATGAAAATTTTCATTGTTAACCCTAATTCTAGGCGTCGCTAATCTAAACCCTAGGTTAGTATGGATAATAATAATAAGTTTCACTTTCATTTAACTTATCATAATGCTACTGCATCATGTAGATTCTAACGCTGACGAGGTAGCTGCGGACCCAAGTTTCTCGACCCCCGCTGAAGAAGTCGACATCAACACAGAGGAACCAGGCAAGCCCCGGTGCACAACCAACTTTTAAAAGTTTTACTTTTACTCTAAGTGTGTCTTGTTTGTGCATTAGGTGCTAGGAGTTGATTGAAACCATAGATGCATTTGTTTCCCATAGGAAACCCTGACGGTAGCTTGTATAGATACCCTAGTATGCTATGCTTAGCAGATAGTTGCCGGTAGAAGTCGAGCAGAGTGGACGCTGCTCGCGAGTAATAGGATGATGAATGAAACTATTTCATGAGATGTGCCACACGATTATCAATGAGTAAGAAAGATAAAAGATTGAGGGTCAGACTGGGTACAAGTAGGTCGGCGACTGGTCCGGGACCAGGGTGACCGTAGTCTGGTCTGATCCGTGTGGCACAGCTGGGCAAGTATTGAACGTACTAATCGTATGCTGGGTGTTATGGGCCCCGGTAAACCTACGTAGCCTAGTGATTGCAACGTCGAACCTGCCCTACGGTGTCTGACTAGGAGGAGATCTGGGGTGGGCAGCGTGGGAACTCCACAGAAACCGTCTGGGACGCGCTGTCTGGTGGGACGCGGCGCTGCTAAGGCATGCGTAGGCTGGAATTGACGTTGCAGGAACTGGTGTGAACAGTTGCCACGTGCGAGTCTGGGACACGCACGTGTCGTACGATTAGGTTAACCCTGCAGTGGTATAAAAATCGGTTCGAATCGCTGTCGCTCTCAGCTATGAGCTTACTTGAACTCTCTGTCACATTTTAGTAATAGGTTGAGACACATTGAGGATGATTTATGAATATTTAATACTGTTATTGATTGATTCTGTTATTGTTTGTTTAGCTTAGTGCTAACTAAATTTACTTTTCCTAATCACTTAACTCGTGCTAAAATTTGACAAGAGTAATATAGGCTGCGAGTCCTTTTTGGCAATAAACCTACCCCCCATCAGCCTTCATGTCTAGGCGTCGGCTGTAGTCAGCCTTTTGTCGGGTAAGTCTTGCTGAGCTTCTTAGAAGCTCACGCGTTAGCGTTTTGTGGTTTTCAGGCGCCGTCATGCAGGAACCAGCTGGTAGCTTCCATTGGGAGGAGCCTCCCCTCGAGTTTGGGAACCTCCAGTGGGAATTGTGCGAGTCGCCGCGTTGATCTGTTGAAGTGGCTAGTAGCATGACGCCCATGGGCACGGCGCGTGCTTTTGCTTAAGTCCGAGTGTCGGAGTTGTAATAGTTCCAGTCTTCCGCTGTTTACCGTTTTTCAAAATTTCTGCGTACTCTGAGACAATGTAATATTTAACTTTAAATTTATGAACCAATGATGTATTAAGTTCCCTCTTCTTGTAAATTATTGCTGTTTATTCGTGCCTGTGTTGTATCGTGTGTACGCTCGCTTCGCCGAGTGTTGCCCAACAAGATCTTGGCTTAACGACTGACCAGATCTGTCCGGAGAATATGTGTTCTGGGCGGGGTCGTGTCACTTGCTGAGCTTCTTAGAAGCTCACGCGTTAGCGTTTTGTGGTTTTCAGGCGCCGTCATGCAGGAACCAGCAGGTAGCTTCCATTGGGAGGAGCCTCTCCCCGAGTTCGGGAACCTCCAGTGGGAGTTGTGCGAGTCGCCGCAGTGAAATATTGAAGTGGCTAGTAGCATGACACCCGTGGGCACGGCGCGTGCTTTTGCTTAAGTCCGAGTGTCGGAGATGTAATCATTCTAGTCTTACGCTGTTATCGTTTTCAAAACTTTTGCGTACTCTGAAACAATGTAATATTCAACTTCAAAGTTATGAACCAATGATGTATTAAGTTCTCTCTTCTTGTAAATTATTGCTGTTTATCCCTGCCTGTGTTGTATCGTGTGTACGCTCGCTTCGCCATGTGTTGCCCAACAGGATCCTGGCTTAACGACTGACCAGATCCGTCCCGAGACGAGGTTTTCTGGGCGGGTCGTGTCAGCTTTGGTATCAGAGCCGTGTTGGGAAACGATACAACGTTTAAGGCATCTTTTTAAAAATTTACGTGCGAATGAGGTACGCGCGTTATTAGTTAATAGGTTATCAGGTGGCAAGCTAACCTAGTGTAGGAGCTAACAAAACCCAGTTTAGATTTACTTTTCTATAACGACGCACCTACGCTCAGGTAAGCAAGGTAAGGTACGCCGCTCGACTGCGGGAAAGGTCGAGAAATCCCTGTTGCGTCAGCAGCAGTAGCGTTCTATACCATGGTGGTATGGAAGGAGGTATTATGTTCGCTGTAACATAGTACGCCCCCTTGCCGTTTAGGGAGAGAAGCGGCCCTCTACCGTACGAGGTGTGGGTTACGGACCTGTTGCGAATGCAGACCTTCGCAACAGTGGAGTCTTGTGTCTTTGGCACACAAGAGATGAGTTTGTTCCTCACGACTTCGGTTTTGCGGAACACTCTCATACCTCCGCTGCCTGAGGTAAAGTGCAGTCTGTCGCCGCGCAGGGAAGGTCGGACACGTGATCCCCGTACGTGACCTACTCGGGGCGACCCATATGGCAATGATATTGGTTGTTGTTTTTACTTTTGATATATATTTATATTGCACTACCTGTGATGTCCTTTTCTGCAGGTACGCTAACCACGATATCGTAAGAAAACGTGTAGTAACGACTAACTTGAGTGCGATTCTGCCACCGCCTACGCGTATTCTTTTTACTTTGTGAGGACGTATAGGCCGATGTAGGATTGCATTGCATGAAGAAATGTTAAAATCCTTCAAACTTATACTAAAACCATCCAGGAGCAAAAATTCCATCAATAATGGCTGTAACACCAACAGAAATTAAGATGAGAAGAGTTGGATACCTTCCTCCCTTAGGGATTGCGTGGAATCAACCGAGTTGGATTCAAACCCTTGTACACCATTGAGCCTTTTTCCAATACCTTCCTCGATGAGAAGATTATCTCCTTGACAGGTCAACTTAGATGGTAAAGCACCTTGGACAAACCGGTTGTCGCTAGTTAGCATCCTTAGTGACCGAATTGGATCACCTTTTTACGCAGGGATGAAAAATATTTTACGTATCGGAAGATTTAGCATGTTTTGAACTATGTGTCAACATGTGGCTTTTGATTGATAAAATATTATTCATCTCTGTGTTGCAGATGGACGCCAACACGATCGAGCATGGGATCGCGGAGATAGGCATTGAGGACTCCACCCCTACCTACGTCACCAAGAAGTCCGGACGCAGAGGATTCGTGGAGATACTCGAGCAGACCTTGCAGTCACTGGGATATGCGGAGACTCCTTGGTTTCAGATCCGGGAGTATCGGCAGTATGATCTACCACGCTGCTCGGCCGCCGTTACACTACCCACGCACCCTCCGCATGCCAACGGAGAGATTTATACCACCACCACCACATTCGGTTCAGATAAGACGGAGGCCATCGAGTCAGGCGCTCATCAGGCTTTATTGAGGATTTGCGAGCGACACCTCGAGGACTTGGCAGACAAACCAGCAGCGATGTTTCCGATACGGGACCAGGTCGACCGTACCTGGCACCGTAATGTCAAGAATGCTCAGAAGAGGACTTTCAGGGGAGAGATGGACCGTGTCACTCCCTTGTTCACGTGGAGCCTAGCGCTACTCAATTTGCGTGAAGATATTGTTCTCACAGCTCAGATGGATCGCCAGGCCTTGCGACAGGCTCATGTAGAGGTAGCTCAACTCAAGAAGAAGGTCCAGGATTTGGAGAGCAGAAACAATGCACTGCGTGCTCGCTGCGACGCTCGCGCTACACGTATCTCTGAGTTAGAGGCGGTCTCTGAGATTAAGACTGCCCAGATCCATGCTAGAGAGAATGATTGCAACATCATGTTGCAACATATTCACCAGCTGGAGATACTCAGGGATAACGCGGTTCAGATGGCGGAGAACCTCGCCCATGAGAACCATCATTTGCAGCATCAGTTAGCGGGATTTTGGGAGGCACAGCAGCCGCCTCCCGCTAACGATGATGCGCCTGAGTCGGAAGTATCGGATCCCGAAGCTTCAGACCCAGAGCCAGACGAGGAGTAGGTCGGAGGTGGTTCCGAAGTGTTAGTTTAGTTAGATGCTTCGCTTAAGGAGTGCGTTGTCTTTGTCTTGGAGTTAGTGTGTGTTCTTAGAAGTTTATCTTAGTGGCGTTGTAGTCTTGTGGATGTAAGAGTAGTGGTTTGACAGTCTAAGGAGTTGAACAACGGATGTACTGTCATCTTTTGAGGAATGAAGTAAGTTTGTTTTTATTGAGATATCCGTGCCGTGCATATTGACGCACATTTACTTATGTTGAGAAATGGACATGGGTTGAAAATTGTTCTGATAAGGATCCTTATTGCTTTTTCAGCATGTTGAACACTAGAGCCGGACGTCAGGAGGCGGAAAGCTCCAACCCGCCGCCCCCGCCAGCTGAGCCAACCTTGGCGGCAGCTATGGCAGCCATGCTTCAGAGCAGCCAGCAGACGCAAGAGATGCTGCGAGCTATCTTGGAGAATAGTGGCGCAAATCGAGGCGCTCGGAACCGCGACCAGGACAGCACATATGCTGAATTCCTGTCCACTCATCCCCCGGAGTTCAGAGATGCCCGGGAACCAATGGAGGCAGACCATTGGCTTCGTACAATTGAGGCCAAATTTGGGCTGCTCCGTTGTTCGGAGACCCAGAAGATACTCTTTGCGGCCCAGATGCTCCACGGACATGCTGGAGCTTGGTGGGCCAACTACTTGGCCACTCTCCCGGCCGACACCCAGGTGCCATGGGCACAGTTCTGGGAGGCGTTCCGCGCTCACCACATTCCCGCGGGACTCATGCAGAGGAAGGCCAAGGAGTTCATGGCCTTAAAAAGGGAACCGCACGGTGCACGAGTATTCCCGTGTGTTCAACCAACTTGCTCTATATGCTCCGGAGCAGGTTGACACGGATGCTAAGCGGAAGCACCGCTTCATGGAAGGGTTGAACATCACACTCCAGGGTCGCTTGGCTCTGAACCAAGGCGGCTCATTCAACGAGCTCGTCAGCAATGCCCTCATCGCCAAGGAGTACCTTGAGAAGGAGCAGCGGGAGAAAAGGCGAGCCAGCGGTGGGCCATCGAATGCCCCGCCACCCAAGTACCGCCTGGTGTACACTGCACCCGATGGTAGGAGGTACAAGCCAACACCGCCGCAGGCGCCGTCGTTCCGTCCGCCGCAGCAGCCGTACCGGGCCCCACAGAATCAGCAACAAGCCAGCTACCGCGCACCTCCCCCGCCGCAAAGGAACCAAGGTGTCCGCCCATCTCAACAGGGCGCCCGCCCTGGACCAGGCACGCCTTGCTTCAACTACGGCAGCCCGGACACTTCGCCGCGAGTGCCCCTCCAACCAGCAGTCCGGAGGCAACCGGCAGTCAAATCAAGGACAGGGCCAGCCAAAGGGCCAGAAGAACACCAGGACCGGTCGGGGTAAACTACACCACGACCGAAGAAATTGCTGAGGGCGAACAAGTACTGGCGGGTATGTTCTCGCTCTCTACCCACTCAGCTTTTGTTCTTTTCGATTCCGGTGCAAGCCATAATTTTATCAGTAGGAATTTTGTCAAAGGCAAAACCTAACCACAGTTCTCCTAGAACCACCTTTCGTCATAAAATCGCCGGGAGGCAACATATTATCAAATCATGGCTTGAGTGAAGCTCCCCTCAATCTAGGAGGTCACATCTATTTGTCGCAACCCCGTGCGATAAAATCGTCCGGTTGCTCATCCAGGATCATTCGTGGGGGCCGCTTGCCGAAACAAGTGACTTTGCAGTACAATAATTAACAAGGACTCGCATAAATGACTTGAAGATACATTAATTCAGGTTATATTACAACTGGTTTCAGAAGTTTTGGAAGTGCGGAAACGTAGTTTTGATAACAAACACGTGGCTTTCAGCGGAAACAAAAAATCTAATACTCGGCGCCTCGATTAAACACCCCAGCCCGATGGTGTTTAGTCTCCACGGTAGGGAGAAGCGGGGGACCCCACTCGAAGGTCCACTCCGAGGGCGTCTCCTCTTCCCAACCACCCTGGCTACAGTCAGCACTAATACATGCAAAACAACAATCAACAAACCGTGAGCGACTGACGCTCAGCAAGACTTACCCGTCAATAGGCCTTCTGAGGCCGACTCCTAGTATGCAGGGAGTATTTGTGGCAGCAGGGTAAGTTTTTGCAAAAACAGCACTAATGGTAAATCCTATTTTTTAGGTTTTAGCCAAGATTTTTAAGAGTTCACTAGCAGTAGTAAAATGTGCTCTTAATACTAAACAAACATGGTTGCAATACAATTTATTGAGATCCCAATACATCGGTTTTTCCACCATACAACCCACATTCTCGGCAAGATGTGACACAGTGGACAAGCGGGTACTCTTAACCGTGAGGGGCGACGATTATAATCGATGTACATCCTGCAGGAGAAACCCGAATAACACGACACGTGCGCATTCCACGAGTCACACGCGGCCACCTTTCACTGCATCGCGACAGAGTTGGTCCAACATCCATCTCTCCAAGGACATGGTCCTCCAGGCAACGTCCTGCGTTCCTGTACGGCCCCAAGCCTTTCCCACTAACACATGCCAAGAAAAAAAAACAGAATTGCGAATTCATCCACCCTACTTGTAACGTCCCGCCTCCCCGAGGCCGGGCCCGCTTACATTAGATAGCTTTTATAGGATATAGGCTGGCCTCACAGACCAACACAAGTCTTTTCTACGCACATTTGTCCTCACTCGTGCGCACCCGGGAGTCACTTCCGGTCGGTCACCCATCCCGAAATTGCTCCAGGCCAAGCACGCTTAACCTTGGAGTTTTCTGGAGCTAGGCTACCGGAAAAGAAGTTGCAACTTGTTGGTATGAGTATTCTATTAATCCTATTAAGCCCTGGGCCGGGATATCACACTCTCACCCCTTAGAAGACCGACGTCGTCGTCGGTCAACCCCAGGCCAGTAACGTCCCCTCTTGGCCACGTCCGTGTGCCCAGTGCCAGCGCATGTGCCATGCTGTGTGACCACTCTCTAGGCTCACACCAGCCATGCACACCATGCCTACGCAACTGCGACACACGCGCCCGTGAAACCGCGAGAGTCGGCTCTGATACCAACTGTAACGTCCCGCCTCCCGAGGCCGGGCCCGCTTACATTAGATAGCTTTTATAGGATATAGGCTGGCCTCACAGACCAACACAAGTCTTTTCTACGCATATTTGTCCTCACTCGTGCGCACCCGGGAGTCACTTCCCGGTCGGTCACCCATCCTGAAATTGCTCCAGGCCAAGCACGCTTAACCTTGGAGTTTTCTGGAGCTAGGCTACCGGAAAAGAAGTTGCAACTTGTTGGTATGAGTATTCTATTAATCCTATTAAGCCCTGGGCCGGGATATCACACTACTGGTCCGTTCACCCGGAAAAAGAGATGGCCAATTGTCCAAACACTGCGCAATGAGCTACGTCGGTTTCCTGGGTCCCATATGCCAGTATGCATTCGGTACACAACTCAATACTTGCCCATGGGTGCCGACATTCAGTACCATTGTTAATTTAATCCATTCAGCAATATGACCAACAGTTAATGTCATATTTTGTGCCCATTCCTTAAAGACTACACATGTGACAGTCACCCCTCCACAGATTTTAGCTATCGAATGAGTAGTCTCCATACTACTCATATGCTACCGATTCCTAATATTAGCAAGGCATGCTAGCGCTTAGCTGACACTACTGAGTTATCCCATAGGAACTCCTACTAAGGCTATGCAACTAGGTGTCAAACAACTCCTCAACGTAATGCACAAACAGACCTACAAGGATAGTGACAAAGCAAAACTTTAAATCTTAGGTGTGCACCGGGGCTTGCCTCGGTTCGGGGAGAAGTTAGCACAGTCGACGGCGGGGTCGGCAGCAGGGAAATCCTCCTCAGCCTCGGTGGCCGTCTGCAGCTCAGCTCCTATATGAAATGCAAGGTAACTTAGTTTAAACAGGGATTCAATGCTGGATGGTAACTTGTATTAATAGGGAAGCGAAGGTGCATGAATTTCTTTTTAACAAATTAGTGTGTTGTTTCGGTAAACAGGATTTAGCTAGACAGGTCGGACGGCAAAGATTACCAAGGACTGACGGTAAGAACGAACGACAACGGAGACCGGTCGTCGGAGAAGAGATGTTGTCGCGCCGATATTTCTGCAATAACGCGGAAGAATGGGGGCGGCGGTTAGAGACGATAACGGCGGATGATGGAACCGTTGGCAGGGCAAGGCTTACCGAGCGCACCTGAGCACGAGAGAAGCTTGCTCTGCTTCGGGCCCTGCGGAGCTCTTCGGCGGTAAGGCGGAAAGGAGTGGAGACGAGAGCAGAGAGACGAGCGCGCAGAGGAGCAAAGGAGCACGCCGAGTGAAGTGTTTCGTCTCTGGAAATATCAGCCTCCGTTCCTTTTGTCTCTCCAGGACGACACAAGTTGGCGCGGCGGCAGCGTACTGCAGCGCATGGGCGCCGGGCGTGCGCGTCCCATCACGAAGACTTTCGGCGCGGTTGGCAGCACTGCTGTGTACGGCCAGGCGCTTTTACGGTTGGGGAGATGGCCGGCAGCATTAATGGCGTGGCCGCTTCGAGCTCGGTCCGACGAGTCTGTCCGACCTCGGGGTCGAGCGAGGCGGAGCGAGAGCGGCTTGTCCGACCTCGGGGTTGAACGAGGCGGAGCGAACGGTTTGTCCGACCTCAGGGTCGAGCGAAGCGGAGAGTGATGACGACGGGTCGGGCGAAACGGAAAATAATGTCCGACCGCTGGGGGTCGGAGTCGGGCGAATCGTGAAATCATCCGACCTCTGGGTCGGAGGTCGGGCGAAAACGTAAAAATCCTCCGACCTCGGGGTCGGAGGTCGGCCGAATCGGACTCACAAAAGACGGGGTCGGGAAGACATAGAAGGGAAACAGGGAAGCGGCGCCCGGGGTGGAGCTCGACGGCGGGTACCGCCGGTGGCTTGACGGCGGCGGAAAAAGGAGCAAGAATGAATGTTTGAAATTATAAAAAAAATTTTGAGGTTTAACTTACAATTTGCGTCAATTGACTTTTTATTGCTTCCGTTACTATGTTGAATAATTTACGCTCAGGTATTTAGGTTTTCGATTTAGATTAACTGAATTGGAATTAACGACCTTCACTAAACACTTGATTAACAAGGGATTAGTTCGGGATGGTACAAGTTCGGGATGTTACACTATTCTATTTCCTTCATCATCCTAGATGGGCAGGGTATCAATATTATCATCGGCATGAAATGGATGAAACACCATAATGCCATCCTTGATATTACTAACCGTGTAGTCCACTTAACCTCCCCACTTCACGGTTCCATGTCCATAAACCTAGATCACCCTAAAGCCACCCTCAATCAAGTCTGCCATGTTGTCGGGAAAAGCCTGGACGAGATACCAGTGGATAAGGAGTTTCCGGATGAATTCCCAAAGGACTTACCTGGTTTACCGCCGGACAGAGATGTGGAATTTCAGATTGAGCTCTTGCCAGGCACAGCCCCGATCTCCCGTAGACCGTACAAGATGGCGCCCAAAGAGCTAGCAGAATTGAAGAAACAGCTGCAGGAGTTGTTGGACAAGGGCTTCATATGGCCCAGTACATCGCCTTGGGGTTGTCCGGCATTGTTCGTGTGAAGAAGAAGGACCAATCATTGAGGCTATGCGTGGATTACCGTCCCTTGAATGCGGTAACTATCAAGAACAAGTATCCCTTGCCACGCATAGACACTCTGTTTGACTAGTTGGCAGGAGCAAAGGTCTTCTCGAAAGTCGATCTTCGGTCCGGATATCATCAGATCAAGATCCGTCCTAGTGACGTTCCGAAGACGGCTTTCTCCACCAGATACGGGCTGTATGAGTATTTGGTGATGTCGTTTGGACCCACAAACGCACCAGCGTACTTCATATACCTCATGAACTCAGTATTCATGCTAGAGCTGGATAAGTTTGTAGTGGTGTTCATTGACGACATCCTAATATACTCCAAGTCAACCGATGAGCATGCAGAGCACCTTCGGACAGTTCTCCAAAGACTCAGAGATCATAAGCTCTATGCCAAGTTCAGCAAGTGCGAGTTTTGGATCGAGCGTGTTCAGTTTCTGGGTCATGTTGTGTCCGCGGAAGGTATTTCTGTTGATCCAGGAAAGGTGCAAGATGTTGTTAATTGGAAAGCACCCACAACAGTCCACAAGGTGCGAAGTTTCTTGGGATTAGCGGGATATTATCGCCGCTTCATTCCCAACTTCTCCAAGATTGCCAGGCCTATTACAGACCTACTCAAGAAGGATCAGAAGTTCAAGTGCACAGAAAAGTGCGAAGAAGCCTTTCAGACTTTGAAGAAGCACTTGACCACAGCACCAGTACTCGCCCAACCAGATTTGAGCAAGCCCTTCGACGTGTATTGTGATGCGTCGGGCACTGGACTTGGTTGTGTGTTAATGCAAGAAGGACGGGTAATTGCTTATGCTTCCAGGCAACTTCGTAAGCATGAGTTGAATTACCCCACACACGACTTGGAATTAGCAGCCGTGGTATTGGCTCTGAACGTGTGGAGGCATTACTTATTGGGAAACTTGGTACACCTCTACACCGACCATAAGAGTCTGAAATACATCTTCACCCAGGACGAGTTGAACATGGGGCAACGGAGATGGCTAGAATTAATCAAGGACTACGAGATAGAGATCCACTACCATCCGGGCAAGGCTAATGTGGTGGCAGACGCGTTAAGCAGAAACGCCCATTGCCACTACTTGGGTCAGGGAGTGGCAGCCGAAGAATTAGAGCCAGCCGTAAGGATCCTACCCCACGGAGCACTCTACAACCCCGCCCTAGTGCCAACACTTAGAGATGAGGTAGCCAAGGCCCAGAAGCTTGATAAGGGCATGGAGAAGATCAGATTAGGACTGCAAGAGAAGAAGATGCAGTGTTTCCGTGAGGACGAAGAAGGAGTTTTGTGGTTCAAGAACAGACTGTTAGTGCCAAAGGATCACGAGCTCCGAAAGAAGATTATGGATGAAGCTCATTTATCCAAGTACTCAATTCACCCTGGCAGTAACAAGATGTATCAGGATCTGCGAAAGAAGTTTTGGTGGACAAGGATGAAGAGAGAAATTGCTCGGTATGTAGCGGAGTGTGACACCTGCCGCAGAGTAAAGGCCGACCATCTGAAAGGCGCAGGGTTGTCGCAACCGTTGAGCGTTCCGTCATGGAAGTGGGAGGACATAAGTATGGACTTCATTGTTGGACTGCCCATGACAGCTCAAAAGTTGGATTCAATTTGGGTTATAGTAGATCGCTTGACAAAGACAGCCCATTTCATTCCTGTCTCAACCAGATACACCATGAAGAAGTATGCACAGCTGTACATTGACCGGATAGTCTGTCTGCATGGAGTACCCAAGACGATCATCTCCGACCGAGGCACCCAATTCGTCGGTCGATTTTGGAAACAACTCCACGAGTCACTAGGAACCAGACTAATCCACAGCTCAGCCTACCACCCTCAGACTGATGGTTAGACGGAACGAGTGAACCAAATACTTGAAGACATGCTCCGAGCTTGTGTTTTGGAGTACGGAAAAGGGTGGGACACTTATCTATCATTGGCAGAGTTCTCCTACAATAACAGCTATCAAGCCAGCATCCAGATGTCCCCTTTTGAAGCACTTTACGGCCGTAGTTGCAGAACCCCACTCAATTGGTCAGAATCAGGCGAAAGAATTGTATTGGGACCGGACCTAGTACAGCAGGCTGAAGAGAAAGTACGGGTTATACAAGCCAATCTGAAGGCCGCCAAGTCAAGACAGAAGAGCTATGCAGATAAAAGGCGTAGACCATTGACCTTCGAGATAGGAGACTACGTCTACCTACGAGTCTCGCCAATGAAGGGAGTTCAACGGTTCAGGATCAGAGGCAAGTTAGCACCCCAGTACATAGGTCCATATCCTATCACAGCCAAGTGCGGACCGGTGGTGTATCAAGTGGAACTACCAGAAAGATTATCAGGAGTGCATAACGTATTCCATGTCTCCCAGTTGAAGAAGTGTCTGAAGGCACCCGTAGACCAAGTGATTCAAGAAGTGGAAGAATTGCAACCCGACTTAACCTACCCAGAGCGCCCAATCCAGATACTGGACGAGAAAGAACGGGTTACAAGAAGGCGGACACTCAAATTTTATAAGGTTCTGTGGAGCAACCACATAGAACGAAGCCACGTGGGAATCTGCAGAATTTCTTCAGTCACACTACCCCGAGCTACTCCCAAACCCCTAGGTACCTATGCCTATCCTAACCCTCTCCTTAAATCTCGAGACACGATTTCTTTTAGGGGGGAGGGCTGTGACACCCCAGGTGTCACCAGGGTAAAAATCGACAACTGTAAACCCTAATCCACAATTTCACTCACTTTAAAGCAGATTCAATCATGGAAATAAAAAGAAATATTGTTTAAAATGCTTTAAAGGAACACTATGAAAAGTTTGGCAAACAACAGAACACTATAACAAAATCCGGAAAAATCTCAACAAACAGTGTCGAAATCTCGTTAACAGAAAGAAATCCAAACCCTAACTCTTGACCATCAAAATTTCCACAGAACCTGTGGCGGACCGCCCCTGAAACGGGGGAGATCCTCCTCCCGGGATCCATTCTGGGCGACGTTCGTCGAAGCGAACGTTCACAGAGTACAACACAGGCAGTAAAAAGCATGAATTAAGGATAGAAAGAAATATTACATGAGTTATTACAGAGTTTGAATCCAAACCTGGTTTTTACAATACAGCGGAAACGAGAGTTAACGGTACAGACTCCGACTCTGACTCTAAGCAAAAGCAAGGGCCTTGCCCAACGGCGCCTTGCTACTAGCCACACACACAAAGCAGCAACTAATCGAGTGGCTCCCACTGAAAACTACCCCAACCCGGAGACGACTCCTCCCACTGCTGGCCACCAAAACCCACCGGTCGCATTGAAACCTCCTGAAAACCACAAGTCGCAAAGCGTGAGCTTCTAAGAAGCTCAGCAAGACTAACCCGTCAACAGGCTGTCTACAGCCGACACCTAGACATGCTCGGCTGACACGGGTAGGG